>CM060624.1:15378119-15610619 GCA_030578275.1 Meda fulgida | reverse complement strand
AACAGCTTATAGAAGTGTTTCTGACAATTACCCTTAGAGTGAGAGAGCTTTGGTATGTTGTGGGTCTGTTTGATGCTTTTTGGTCTGTTTTAAAGGGGACGATGACAAATCAACAGTACTGACTCTACTTCTTTGTTTTACAAGCAGCCACCATCACATTGGAAATTGAACAGTTTCATTTTAAAATTAATTAGTAACATACGGCAATTACATTAATTTGTGGACTGAGTGAGAGAAATTGCCTTGATAAAGAATAATTTAATTACGTTTGATGAACAAAGCAAATGCTGCATTCAATCAGTTATTAAGTTTTGATAGCATAACCACCTGACAAAACAGGTTTATTGTTCACTTAAAATATGAACATTTTAAATTAATTCTGCTCTTGTTAGCTACAGTTTGTTAAAGATTCTTTGAAATTTGAAACTGGTGCAACCTTGTTGTCACAAACACCAAATACAATGTTTAGATAATTGTAAACACTACTTCAGTTGCAATTAGTGACAGGCAGTAGAAAAGTGTAAGCCTGATTTTGCAATGCGAAAGAGTGTTTTAGTTGCAGTGAGTAATTGAGTTTGTATGTGCGTTGTGCTGTCTGTGTCTTACGTCACTTTCCCAGGGGACATTGTTTTTTGTCTCAGTGGAGTACCGGGGCAGATGGTTGCTAGATTGACTGTTTCAGGACATTTTCCCTATTGATTTTTACAGGTCTCCCTGCCAGAGAGAATTAGCCTGAGTGGGGGTTGGATGGAGGGGTGGAAGCTGCTCCACAAGACACACTAGCCTGTCTCTATCAAAAATATACACTGAAAGATTTGTAGCTGAATGTCGAAGTACATATGTGATTTCCTGAGCTGCAGACGCACACAGCAGATCAGATCCGGGGGGACATGGCTTAGTCCTGCCTCTTCCTCATTGGCCAGAGCGCACTACCGAGGGACTGAGGATGCTGGAAAGAAAAAGCAGGTGTGTGCTTTGGTGTTATTGCACGGCGGGTTAAGGGCAGGTGCGAGTCTGCCAGGCTCGGTGGCACAGCTGGGCAGGGTAAGCCCTGATGACTCGCTCATCACTCCCTCCTATGGCTAACCCGCTGTCTCACCAAGTCTGAAACAGCTGGTTCCCACTGAGCCTAGCCCTGACCCGGGGCAAACCCTGCAACTTCCAAACTGGGCCATGGACACAGAATTAAACACACTCAGGGTGCCCCAGTTCCTACCTCACACATTTACTGTTGAGGCTGAAGTGTTAAATTTTAAAGGCTGTATGACGTCAAAAGGGGAATAATATGCTATGCTTAGACACAACAGCATGTAATATCATGAATCTTACATGTAGTTGTGTCTAAGCATAAGAAATGACTCTTCTTGACCTCATACACAGAAATGAAAAGGACAGTTCATACCAAAATGGGAATAAAAAACAAAAACGACAAAATAACAAATAACTTACTCATATTGTTCCAATCCTTTATGACTTTTTCTTATGTGGAACACAAAAGAAGAATGCTTACACTGCTTACATATTTTCCAATTTTTACCTGCCGTGGCAACATTTTCACTGGCCCATGATACAGTATGAAATGATAATAATAATGAATTAAAAAACAATAAAAACATTTTCTAAGTAATACCTTTTTATTTAAGCTGTGTAAGATTTATTTGTTAAATGTTGTTTTCTTTAATTTTTTCTTTTCAAAAAGAAAATTAGCATCAAGCTAAAATTACACAGCTATTATGTAGCCTAACTGCAAGTTTCAGAAATGCACTGTTGGAAAATGGCATATCATGGAAAACATCACCGATTGGTTTGTATTTTCATCACAATCAAACTGATATTTCAAGATTATTACTTGTTGTTTTAGCTATTTTGGCAAAATCTAATTTCTGTTGGCCGTCTACATTATCTCTGTGACATTTGCAGGCAGAATCTGCAACAACAATGTAGACAACATCTTAGAAAACTGAACGTTTAAGGTTGAAAAGGATTGCAATGGATTTACAAGATCAATGAACAATGTTATTGCTAAGTCTTAAATAATTTAAGAGCTATCTTATGGCTTCAGAAGACTTGGAATGCTACACACTAGTCGTATGGATTACTTTTATGGTGCTTTTGTGTATCTAGGCAGCCCCTGGTCATGCTTTTGTTGAATGGAAAAGAGTAGGATGAACGTTCTTGGAACATAAAAGGAGACATTTAAAGAAAGAAAGAAAATGTCATGCGGGTTTGGAGCGACATGAGGGTGAGAAAACAATGTTAGAATTGTATTTTTAAATTGAACTGTTCTTTTAAAAAGTGTGTTAAAATAAGACATTACCAGTGTCTCTGATTTGTGGGTGTTATGTTGATAGTAATGCTTTGCATTGTCCTAAATTAGCCGTTTTTCTGTGTTATGGTTTTTCCCTTGCCGCCAAGGTGACATCATGTGAATTTGCCGCTGCTTGGATAGTCATGGCAACTGATCTGTTTGCATAAACACATGGGGCTGACTTTCCTCCCCTGTGGTCCCTCGTGTCACTGGGATTCTCACAGATCCTAGCAGCTACAGGGTTGTGCCTTTACAGCACCCCGCTGCTCCACACACACACACAGGGGAGAGCCTGGCGCCACTCCTGTCTGTTCAGTCAGTCCGACTCCCAGAGCAACCCCTACCAGCCGACCCCGGGGCACTCTTCACCCAGTACCCCTCATCAACGGCATCCCACCCAGCCTCTAGCACTTACATCCCAGCCCTCCACACTCTCATCTGTGACCTGTGATCACACTCGACTTTCTGACATCCTTTTAAGTGTTCTTGCACAGCGGGCGCTTACGGCTGCGAGCTCACAACACAGTGGAGTCGCTCGCTGCATAACATAAATGTTAGTGAGATGAAACAGGAAGGCAAACACAGACTCATTTTTAGTTATGATGAGTCCTGCTTGCTCAGTTGTGACAACACAAGCTTACGAAGATAAGACAATATTAAAAGTTGCATTTCCTGAGCCATGCGATGTTTCACGAGCACATTAATTTGTCATCGTTGATTTCATGCGAGACGCCGGACTTTCTTTTTGGAATAGCTCAAACTCCGTTTGGCATTGCAGTGGTCGCCTACGTGGCAGAGTGTGGGAAGGGGAATCAGAGGAGAAGTAAGAGGTTGCAGCATGAGATCATAGGAGTCACACTGAGGTAGGAATGAAATTATATCACTAGTGGGAATTGTCCCAATTAGGTTGGACTGGAGCGCTGCCACGGAGATGAAAACGTCCACTCGCATTAGACTGGGTCTCTTGAAGACGTGCCGAGATTCTGGCAGTGGCGGCAGTGGCTCAGTGGTTCATGTAGGTTGTCTACAAACCGGAAGGTTGGTGGTTCAATCCCCGGTTCCACCTGACCAAGTGTGGAGGTGTCCATGAGCAAGACACCTAACCCCAGCTGCTCCCGACGAGCTGGATGGTGTATGAATGAGTGAGTGAATGGGTGAATGTGGTACAAAATGTAAAGTGCTTTGGTGGCCATTGGGTCTGTGAAAGCGCTATATAAATGCAGTCCATTTACCATTTACCATTCCTCTTCTCTCAGCCTGTGTTGTTTTGTCTCATTCAGCCTCACTTCTCTTTCCGTCTAGGCGTGTACACCAAAATGACCCTGACCTCTAGCACCTTTGCTCTTGCATGAGAGAACACCTTTTATGTGGCTTTGGATGGAAGGAGCTAGAGGAGAAGATGAGAAATGAAGAGAATGGCTCCCTCCCTTACTATTATTATCTGGGTTTTTGAGGGGGGTCTGCTATTGCACGAAAAAAGGTCCTCTTTGAAAAGAAGGTTTTCAGATTTGGACCTCTTGAGAACAGAATGATTAATTTAGCACAAGGAATAATACTTTGGATGATAAAGGGAATACATTTATCTTTTCGCTTTCATCCCGTCGCCTCTGACTGCGTGCGGGAGAGCCCAGGAAACCTTGAGGTATTGCGTAAATTCAGTTGCAAAACACAAAAAATGAGTGCATGTCTTCCAGAAACTTGTGTTCAGTACCTGAATTGTTGGCCAAACATTCCTGCTGAACATTACTGTCATCTTTTCTTATACCGGAAAAAAATGGGATTGTACAAAGTCAGTCTGGAATTCCTCCAAATGGATCCGACACAGAGAGAGCGCACTGGAGCATCTAGCTGTGTTCTGGTTTAGTATGTATAGAGTGAGGGGGATTCAGTGTATCTCTATTGATGTGGCACACTGGGCTGTAATCTCATTAGTATGCTATGAGGATGACCCGGCAGTGCTCGCCATGCTCACGGCATTACGGGGGAGAGGAGAGTGGGCATCACATCCATCCATTTGACACATTTAGAACTCCCTCACACTGTCCCCTCAAACATTCTCCTTTTTCCTTTTATATCAAGCCCTTAATCACACTGCTCATCTAGTAGCTTTTTTGTGGTATTAGTTCTTTTGCATCTAATCTCACTTTTATCTCTCCCTCTTTTATCCCCCTGTATTGCTACTGCCTCCATCTTTGTCACTGAAAGCGCCTATGCTGTCTTTATCTCTCTGTCTCTCACCTCTCCTCTTTCTCGCGCTTTCTATCTCACACCTTTTATCCTGATCAGTCTCTCTGACTCAATCTTACTGTGTGAGAATCAAGATAAAAACACAGTAACACACTGCCGGCGAATTGCCTCCCTATACATGTATGCTTTGTATGTGAAGTTGGCTGCGTTCTCCATTGCATCGTCTCAGTGCCTTATCTCCGCTCTGCTGAGTGTAAATATTTAAAGAAGGCTCCAGGAGCAGCGCTGGTGGCATCTCTGCAGACCCCCCCATCCCAACTGCCCACACTATCCATAGGCGATATGATGGAGAGCCCTGTGTGAAAATTTAGCAATGACTTTGAGGGGGGTCGACTTTTTAAAAATGAAATTTTATAGGAAATTACAGCTCATTGTTCCAAAGCTGTATGATCCTTTTTTTCCCCAGTGTAGTTAAAGTGGGTTCAAAAACAACACTGGACCCCAGTGATTTCACTTCACTTCACAGTGAAAAATCACTGAGACACTGAGACACACTGAGACATTGACAATGTTTTAATTAGTTGGGTCAGACCTCATAATTTGCACCTATGGAGAACCATCATCTTGCCATCGTCATCATGTGTTATAACTTATGGTCAGGGCGAATGAGGTGGGATTTAGGCTGTTCAATGCGGTCATTACTACCCCCCCCATGAGACCTGGGATTGCCTCAAATACAAACATAAACATTCTTTAAAGCAATATAGTGCTCATCCAGCCTACAGCCACTGATATTAAACCCCAGCCCCCCCTGTGCTTGTGATTTTATTAATAACAGAGAAGAGGCAATATATCCTTCTGCTGTGGAAGGTATATGAGGTTAAGCATATTCTCTTGCTAATTCTACGTTGAGATTTTAATAAAGAAAAGATGCATAAGCCAGTGTCATAGAGGCACTGGAGTGCAAATAGCATACGGGGAGGCGCTTTTTGCTGAATAGTGATAATAATGGTAGTTGTTTCGACTGGTATTTACATAGAATTAAAAGGAAGAGCTAATGTCTCCTCACCGCTTTGTGTTAGTGAACCTCTTAATACACCAATACACTTAATACAATTTTTCATCATCGTTGTAGTGTAACAAAAGGTTGATCGCTGTTTTTATGTGACATTTTATTGCATGCATTCAAACAAGTGCACTGTCTTAAAATGTCCTCTTTCTCTCTCTAAAGTAATGTGGAGATTCATTTGAATGAATCAGTATGTTTGGATGGCCCATTTCAATAAAACAGTTCCTACAAAAAACGGAAAAAAAAATTACATTAAGGCATTTTAGGACCTAAATGAAATTCTATTAGTTGTATTTAATTTAAATGTTTAAAGCCCAAGTATACTTCGGCCATCTACGTTCTGCGACGGTCTGCACACTGTCCGTGTGACATAATTTTCGTCATCAGCGTAGAACAGTGCATGCTTGAGTGACTTGAGCTTTTGAAAACCAAGTCTACTTGACAGTGTGCACTCAGTCTTTCCTCTCTCACGGCCAGATGAGTACTTTGAAAGTTCAAAAAGTCAGGAAAAAAAGTCACAGGGGTCCAAAACATTATGGGACAATGCCATTCATTGTATGGAAATTATCTTCTGTGATCTGCAGAAGAAAGTAAGTCATGCAGATAACAGAATTTTCATTTTTCAACGATCTCTTCCATGTTTCTCCTTTTTCAGTAACATCAAACTACCCTGGTGCTTGACTGTAGTTAACTACTTTAAATGAGTATCTTGTAGCTTGGAAAGAGACAGTTTCTAAGTAGGCATCCTTCTGCTTGAAGTATTGAATTATCATATTTGTATGCATAGATTTTTCAGTCTGTTTCTATTTGCCTGTGTATGTGTTTGTGCTTGTTTACCAACAGATGTGTGTGTGTGTGTGTGTCTGTCAGCGGTAGCATGTGGGAGCATTTCATCTGGGTACACTGATACACACACATGCCCTGCGTTGGCACCCTGTGCTTGCAGTCGGATGGCGTTTGAACTGGGGCCAGAACAAAGCTGTGCACTGGTGGACTGTCACTCCAGCTTAAATCTGTTCCCTGATCAAAGCTCTCCCCCCTCAGTGCTGGTCATTCGTCCTCCCCGTCCCTCTCCTCTCCTCTCCTCTCCTCTCCTCTCCTCTCCTCTCCTCTCCTCTCCTCTCCTCAACCTTGACTCTTGACTCCAAGCCAGACGCTGGGCCACTGCACCACCACGAACATACAGCCTGGCACTTCGGAGAAAGGGCGAGAGATCATACTGTGAGATAGACGGGATTCTGATGGTCCCGTTGAGACACGTTCTTTATGAAGTCATAAAAACATAAGATACAGGCAGACTGTTCATCTATTAGAATGACCTTCCTTTTGATGATCGGCCCTTGTCAGCTGTGATTTTTACTGCTCAGGTAATGGCTGTTTACACATACATGGTGTCTATGGTCAATATAACCATGTAATTCAACATAACCATATAATTAGAATTATGTGGATATGAAGTGTAATCCCTCTGGTGGGTTGGGTTTTACAGCATGATTGACATTTGAAAATAAATCTTCTTGTTGGGTGTACTTACAGGAATTAATTACTTGCCAATTGTGTCTAACGTATTAATTTGGCGAGATTATACGAAGCATTAACCAGGCCCTTATTAGTCATGGTTATTCAGTCTATTTTCAACCTTTAAATCTCATTGCAGTAAAGCCATTTTTGTTTCTTGTGACTTTTTTTTGCGATTTTTCCAGGATTAGCCCGCAGCATTAACTCACCCAGCATCCCCAAACTCCCATTAGAGTTTGGAGCAATCCCATCACGCTTTGCTTCTTTTCAGTCACTCAGCAAGGCGTTCTCCACACGACAGACTCTTGCACCATTACGTTCGGAGCGCTGCGCGTGTTTGTCATAAAATAAATCGCAAATAAATGAATTCATAATTGGACGTGGGGCTCACGCTGGGAAACGAGTGCTGCGCCAATGATTAAATCTAGTTTTGTGGGTTTGTCTCTTTGTGGTGGCAAGGCTGTTCTGTGCCCTGTGTTTTATTTTTTGATGGAGGAGGATGCTGAAGTGTTGCAGTAGGAAGTCCCAATTGCCTTGGGAAAACTTAGCATGTCGCTCTAGCACACTCGTCTCTCATTAGTAACTGAGCCTGTGTGGTTTGCTTTAGCTTCTAGGCTGTATATTTGGCTCTAGCATTTCTCTTTCTGTGTGTTTTTGGTGTATAACAGCAGGGGTGATGTCTGGTATGTCCGGGGCTGCGCAAGGGCTTCCTCACAGGGTTTTTTCAGTGATCATGGACTGTTTTTGCTTCACTGATAGAGAGAGGATACAGGGATGTGTTCAACCCCTTCTAAATACTGATTACTGATGCCAAATGAGACCATCAACACATCAATTTGACATTTGCACTATGTTGTTCATTGTCCAGAAAGGTTTTCCCAATATTGCCTGACAATAGGACAAACCCTAAACCTAACCGGTTTACTCTGTCGATAATTGTACCTGCAAAACAAATGGCTGCATTGCCATTTTCTTTATATATCTCTGAGCATTGGAGAACCACAATATTCAATGTATTACCTTAAGGCATGGCAGACTATATGCAGGGCCCCTTTCTTTAATATAAAGCCAATAATCTCATTCATTATCATAGACATTTATACAGAAATGGCGTTACTAACTTTTTGACAATATCTTAAACAACATATAGTTTAGGGACAGATATGCTTAATAATTCTTGTAGGTTTGTAGAAGATTTAATTCATAGAATTAACAGGTCGATTTTATTGTATTTAATCAATATAATATAAAATGTTTTATACTTTTGCTTAGTTTAAACTTAATGTTTAAATAAAATGATTTTTATCAATTTAATAATTTCTCTGTCTTTTAATTTTAAAGCTTATCCATGCAATGTTGTAACTGAAATTAGTGTCTTTGTACTTTGTATTTGAAGTGATTTATATTCGTTTTCCCAAGATGGGTATACATAAATGCATTTACAATTTAGATGCTGTCGGTATTGTACATTTCAGTGTTAATACAAATGTGCAAACATTATGAATACGAATGATATCAGGCTGCATGGGAGTGGCCAATCTGATCACTCTTGTTTTTTATAAGAAACCAGAAACTCAAATGTATATCTAATGTGAGAAGAGCGGGGGGAGTCTTTGAGCAAATAGCAGTGCAGACGGGGTGTGCGTGGGTCGATAAGACCTATATTTACTGATGGAGAGAGGGCTACAAATCATTCATAGGAGGAGTTCATCAGAGCATTATAGATACACTCACTGATTCTCAGCTGGAGGGATTTGGAAGCTGCTCATTTTCACTGCTCCCCAGGGGTAAGAGCAAAGGTCACAGGCGAGATCGCAAAACACTGGCTGGTTTAGGGTGAAGTTGATAGAAGAAGAGAGAAATGGAGAAAGAAAGAAAGAGGGGGGAGAGAAAGTGTGAGAGAGAGACAGTCAGAAAGTGCGTTCTCAGCGGGGTCAGCATTAGTGCTGTGTTGGTGTTTCTTGTGCCAAGAAAAAGAATAAACAGCAGAAAAAGAAAGGAAAGAATGTGGAAAAAACAGCAATGGAGTACACACAGGGGGCCAAGAAGGGCATGCATTGACAGTGCATTAAACAGGAACGGAGGGAGGGGAAGGACAATTAGAGATAGACGAGATTGGAAGTTTGACCATTTCTCCTCTAACCTCAGCTTTTCATTTGAATTTGATGCTAACATGACCTGTTATGTAAGAGTAATCATGAAAAAAGAAAACAAACACCTGTGCATTCATGTTTGAGTTATGATGTGAAATAAGGGCTCTAAGAAACATTTTTATTTTAAAGCATAAACAGAATGTATCTCGTCATTTCAAACTGAGGAAGATTTTGTTCGTCGGTCGTTGCTCAGGTAAATTAACCGATCGCTCAGTTACGTTTCTTTTAGATTTCAACGGTGTCTCTGATGTTTCTCTGAAAATTGCTTAAAATTGTTGTCAGAGTGATATTTGTGATTTTTCTTTCTGGTTCATCCAAATAAGATGGCGTTTTCCAATTCTAATTTGGGTAACTTTGTGACTCTTCTGGGGTTACTGGGGTCAATAGTGTAGGGATTGGTCTTTCAATAAGGGAGCCATGGCAACAACACACAGCATGTTAGCTGCCAGGTATCGACCTCAATAACTGGTAGAGAACCTTTAAAAACTGCTGGAGCCCTGGCCCAGAAGCAGCCCAGATCAAAGGTGCAGTCCATCAATATCATCTTTGACTGTCAGCCTACAGGTAACTCTTCACCATCACACTCAATCTCACCCGTTGATCAGAGACAAAACCACAGTCAGTTTGGATTTGATTCAACTTTAATTTGTCACCACACACTTGTTTTTCACCCTAGAGCACTGAGGTACTTAGAGCCAGGTGGACCAAAGAAATGGAGAAGGTATGAGTGCGTGAAGATATGGAAAACTTAACATGTTCACAGATTGTTCAAAGAATTTTCAAGTAATGATTAAGAATTTTGACTTTGCATTTGATTTACATTTCTCAACTCTAAGTTTAAATTACATTTGGTCAAATTATAAAATTAAAGGTCAGTTCAACTAATATAGTCAAGACTAGATTTAAAGCTCTTGTTGTTTAATCACTACTATGACCTGCACCCACCCAGAACATAGGTGTTACACGAGTCGGTAGAGATCTCAGCCGGAGCACTGCTTCAGGTATCGACCAAATACTGCTGCCCACATCGATAACCACTGTAGTCCAGCTGAGTGCCTCTGGAGCAACACAAACGAGGCAGATAAAGATCCGCTTTTGCTCATCCACGCTCATCTGAGCTTGTTTCCTTCCATGCACTACAGTTCTCACGCATACTGCTTCTTCTCAGAAAAAAATGATCTTGCATTGTAGTTTATGGTAATGAATGGATATTTCCTAGGTGTCATTTACTATGTGGATCTGTTTTACAAACAAGATTAAGTAAGGTTGCCTGATTACATTGCTGAAAGATGGGCTGATGCAAACCATCCAAATAAACACTTCAGCATGCCCTGATTTTGCAGAGTAAAGCATGTTCTGTGGTAAGCATGTTTTGTATGTCCTGGAACAGCAGTCCTGTAAAAATATACGTAAAAATATGTTCTAACGCAATCCCTATACCCATTACCTATAACCCTAATAACCTAACCCTTAAACCAAGACCAATCCTGCTCCTGGAGGGCAATCTTTCTAACAATTTTAGCTCCAATTAAACACACCACTGAACTAGATAACCAAGGTCTTCCAGAATTACTAGAAACCTCAGGCTAGTGTGTTGGGGCAGACTGGACCTAAATTCTGCAGAACAATGGCCCTCTAAGAGCAGGAATGGACACATCTGTCTTAAGTTAAAGGAAAATTATAAATGAATAGACTGGTATACTAGCCCATACCGTAACCATAAAATCATATTAGTTGTCTGAAGTGTTGTTCCATCAACATGCCACGCTTTTTAAAAGTAGATTTGTAGAATAGAAAAGGTTAAGCAAGTTATATTGTAGGAAAACAGGACCATGTCAGATGTCTTGTGGTTTTAATTTTCAGTTCTCAACACCAACTTCTCTTGTTTTTTGATGATTAGCACATGGACATCATATGGAACAATCAATTAGCCAAACCTCAGTAACTCACTAAAATGGGTAGACTTATTGATGTTTGCATCAGAGATACGATCTAATCGCCTGGTATTATCCTCCCCTTTCAGGTCAATTCCATCTCCCTCCGTATCTGTAATGCCTGAAAGTTTCTAATTAACATGTTCCAGCGTGTTGTTTTTGCTCCTTCATCGCGTTCTAATTTGCCTAATGCTATGATCTCCCATTTGTGTTTTGTGGGCAAGCTAATTGAATTCACTTTTGATGTGTTTATATTTTTAGGAAGGGAGATCTGCCGTTATTTTCATTGTGCAAACTGGTGCTAATTGCTAAATGAGAGCCAGTTAGTGGCAGCTGCTAATTCAGAGTAACGCAGAGCGGATTTGCTCGAGAAATGAAACTAGGTGTGATTGGGAGAACAGATCAAAAGCCATCGTTCTCCTGGGGGTGTGGGAAGGGGGTTTTGTGGCCCTCAGCTGGCACTTGCTTCGTTCCAATACAAAAAAAGTGCATCAAATGCTTGACAAAAATAATGATTCTCAAGTGGGAACTGTTGTCTCTCCATTCTGCAGGAGATCATCTGACAAGCCTGGCTGACACTGCTTGACTCTCTTGTACCTTTGTTCTCACTGGTCCACAAAATCATTTAGTGGACTTCACCTCAGAGCCCGGCGGCCTAGCAAGTGTGTGTCACATGTTGCCCTTTTCTGAGCAGCTCTTGGATGAAAGCAAAAGCCAAGCTTATTTCTTTAATTCTTTATTTCATAATTTTGTTCCTTACAGCCGTGTTCAGGAAAAAAGGCTTTCCAGTATGCTCCCATGGGACGCACATCTCCTAGCTTCTGTGCTAATGTGGTGCTGTCAATTGAAGTGGTTTCTGCACCAGTCCCAGACTTGGCAACTCTTGTGGTACTTTTTGTGTTTTTTTTGTTTTTTGTTCTTGTTTTCTCTTGTGCATGGATGCATTCATAAATAAATGCACAGATCCTGCCCCAAAATAAAATTGTGCTCCCTGTGTACCCCCCAACCTTCAATCCCATTTTTTGTGCTGTTCTTTTTTAGTGTGTCGACAGGCAGGGGAACGGTGCTCATTTCATTAGCATTGACATTAGCAGATGCCACCGCAAGCTTTAGAACTACAAAGGCTCTAGGGTTCAAAGCCACCCTGCCTGGATAAACAGATCCCCTGGAAAAAGAGAGAGAGGGGGAAGAAAGGAAAAAAGATCATCGAAGTTCTTGCGTGGAAGGGTTGCCATTCGTTCTGATCATTTAGTGGCTCCTTGCTCTGCGTTCGCCCCCTTTACACTCTCCCCCCAGCAGAGAGTTTATTCATTTAGATAAAGCCCCCTGCTGACTATGGTACATCTGGGCCTTCGTTTTCTATTAGGAGTCCCAATTTGGTTCCATGTTTAAATTATGCTAAATCCATATAGATGAATGAAGACATCAGATCGTATTTATATTTAGGACTGTATATATCTGTATACATGTGTTTGAGAAAGGTTGAAAGTGAATTTTAAGCCCTATTTGAATGGGAATTTTTGTACATGGGGACGTAAGGTAATTTTAGCATTTAGATGAATAAGTCTGTGATTTTATTGCTCTCCTAATTGGAATTGTCTGACTCACTGGCATTTTGAACATTGACCACATCAGAAACAAATTTCCAGTTCATAAATCTCATTTTGAACTCATTTGACCCTTTGGATTAATTGTCATCTGATTGTGTTTTATCACAGTTGAGCCTTGCAAATTTTCTTTTACAGATGTCTCCCTGAGAATTACTGTCTGAATAGTGCTAATGTATGTGTTTCCGTGGGGGCTTGAGCTGTGGCTCTAATATCGTAGTATTGTAGTGGCCTAGTAATAAAGTGGCCTCACTGATTTCCATACACAGTGTTTGCAGTGATTTAGGGCTAGATGAGAGATGATTAGGTGACAGGTTTATAATGAATAACTGTGCGCAAGAGGGACATGCAGGAGGACGCGTTGCTCCTCTCCTCACTATTTACGGGATCTTTGAGATTGCAATCTAATATGTGATTAGCCTCTCTGTTATTTATTCTTCAATTTGGAGGGATTTCTGTGTTTTGATAATATAATGTGAATTATTTATTGGCTTAATCTCTGCATTTCCTCTCCTCCGCATGTCATTTTGCTCCCAAAGGCAAAGATATGTCATCAGAGAATGCAAAACAGAATCTGTCAATGAAAAGATGGGTTGCACAAGTCATTGACTAATACATTTTCTTTAGACTTATACTGTGAAACTTTACTGCTAACATTGAGAGCAAGAGCTGTACTTTGAGCCACTTCAGTGTCCCATCTGACCCGGTCTTAAATTAAAAGTGTCTCTGTGTAGCCATGGAAATTTGTGGTAATTAGACCTATTTGGCGGAGGTTAATCACGACTGACATGAGCAGATGAAAAGGCGAACAGTAAGTGCTGCTGATGCAGCTGGTAACCTGCACTGAACTCAGTGGGTAATTTTGTTCGCACAGTGCCTAACATTTATGTGCATTTAACATCACTTGTGCTGCTTTTACATGATACTGATGCATATAAACATATATGACCTGTAGTCACATGTCACTTTATGCTGTTATGTTGTTTTTGTTGCACAGTATGATTTTTTTTTCTTTGCGCAGTATGCAGGAAGCTGAATGTATTGTACCATATGATTAAATTAATTTGGCCTGAATTTGTATATTTTAAAATTTAAGCTTTCAATTTCAGGTATTTTATATTCAACCCCATATATTAATAAGTAGTGGCTTATTTCATGCTCAAATACTGAATTTTGGCAAGTGTGACTTAGTTTAGATCATTTATTGATAGATGTATTAACATAATGCTTATGGACTGTTAAATACAGCCCAGGCTCATTAGAAAAACGTAAGCCTGCCTGTGGTAAAACATTTACAAACAGCAAAATATGTTGCGTTGTGCACGTTTCGTGACAATTTCAAAGTAAAATGTCCAGTGAGTGGCGCTAAAAGCGGGTTTAGTTTTTTTCCGGAACAGATGAACGTGTATGGCAACATTTTATTACTCGGAGTTTGTACGTATCACTGCATTTCTGAATTGAAAGTCCGGTGAGTGGCGCTAAAAGATTAATGCTCCATCAAGTTTTAAAATAACGTACCTACACTAAACCCTAAACCTACCCAATAGTGTTAACAAAAGCAAATGCGACATAACGCAATCGTAACCACGGCATTTTGTCTTGTTTTTTAACTTTGATATTTTTTATCGTGACTAGTCTTTCATGGGAGTCGTACCCGAGCTCTCCGTATCACAAGTGCAATATATCAGCTGAGCTATCGAGCAAGCTTAGTGTAGTAAAGCCTCATGGCCACCGGGACGATTATCGTGCACGCTTATCTCCAGCGTTTTTTGAGACGTTTTTTGACGCGTCTTTGTGTTCATTCCCAAGTGATTTTCACTGGCGATGCGTAGAGTGAACGTGCCTGAAAGTAGATGGGGCTGATTTAAAGAAATACCCCGGTACACAAGATGGCGCTGCGCAACTTTACGCTCCTGACACTCGGCTATCACACACAAGAAGAAGAGACACTTTACATACTTGCCAAAACCATTCACACACTTTTTGCTAACAGATTTGTGTAGTCGCTGTGCCGTTTGTCATAAAGTTCTTTGTGTTCAGACACCAAAGAGACTAGCTCTACATTCATCTTGCCTCGTTGCATCTTCTTCTTCATCTACTTACTTCCTCTTCGTCTTCTTCTATCTACGGGTGCTCGCCAAGACCGTTTTGTGCTTGAGCGCCACCAAGTACTGTAACTTCAGTAGCTCCAGGCACATGAACAAAAGCGCCAATCTCACTGGTCGGCCAGTTTTTAAAGTAGCGCGTCAAACCAAAAAACGAACCAGAGGCTTTTTTAATTATTATTATACGTGGTTATACAGTGCTTGCTGTTTTACTGCTTCTAGTGTTCATTTCTTTTAGAAACTGCAGTGATATGTACATATGTCATGTTTTGCAAAAATATTGTCACAGGGTATGCCTACGGTTTTCCAATGAGCCTGTATTGGTTAAATACTTATCCACAGACAGGCACCCCTGACTTGAGTGTTCACATTTCAGAAGAGAAATGATTATTGAAACGCTCATGATTGATCACTGCTAGAACTTTTAGCCCATCCCCTTCTCCTACATGTCTCTCTTGTTAGCTGTTGCTGCATAGTGTCCAATATTCCACACTTTTTTGGTTTAAATACACCATCTGGATATTTAGTGCACTATGGGTCACTGTTTTTTTTCTCTTCAATAATAAGAACCTTACAGTAGATCTTTACTTCACCTTCACCTTTTTTTTTTGCTTATTGAATTTTCTGGATCCATCACAAGAAGCCATCTGAGGCCTAATGATCTGCGGCCATGTACACAGTTTATCTTCAGTCCAGCAGTGTAATGAGTGGGAAGAGCTCCACTGAGTAGGCCCGCTGGGCCAAGGGATTCCATTAACACGAAAATGGTGTGACTGTTTCAACTTTTTTTGTTCACAGCTCGGCAAACAGATGTTTTCTTGCGTATTCATCAAGTTGTCCAGGCTCATGAAGCGCATGATGCTTCTGGATATGACTTAATGCAGAAATGCATGCCTCCTGGAAATGAATTGAGGGTCATCAGACTTTCTGTGTGAGAACCGCCTTCAAAACCAAGAAGCATGCAGATTGTGAGTCAAAATATTTGGGCTTGCTTTATCCAGGATTTTTTTTTTCTTGCTGATGAAGAACAAACAGTAGGTGTTTTCTGTTAAAATGTCAGGATTCATTATGTGATGAATACATACACAGTTACGGTTTGATACTGATGCAGATTTAAAAATTCGATTCCAACTCCCAAGCTCTCAAATCAATTTGAGATCTGATTTAGTTATATTTCATTTAATGTCCATTTTACATACAAATGGGAGAATTATCTAATAATGCAATTCATTATAAAGTGCAGTGTTTCAGGCTGATTCATATAGTTTTTAGTTTCGGAAATATTTATTAATAGTTGTTTGTGAATCAGATGGCAGCCAATTATATAAAGGAATATAATAACAGCTAGATGATGTGAGGTTGCAATACGGAAAAAGCTGTTAGCAAATTAGCAAGTGAATCTTACTAATTCATAATGTGTTTTCCCCCTTTTAATGTCCATGAGGGTCCCGCCATGTGCATATATTGATGAGCTCAAATGCAATCTAATGCTGTGCTGTCAACACTTGTCGTTGAGGTTTGGCGGTGCTTCCCCTAGTGTAGAGCTAATGGAAGATGCTAAAATGAGATAATTAGGGAACCAAATAATGCTGCAATTAGACAACCACTGGGGGTACAAAGGAAGACTATGTGTGTTAGTGCAGATGCAGTGGCTAGGAGAGTGGAAGAAGGATTAACAGAACTGATTTAAAGGGATTAGCAAGTCCCACTGAATCCAAGGAGCCACCAGAGCCCCCTACCACACGCTCCTCAAGCCATAATCCTTTTCAAGTGTGCCACAGAATTGGTGTTCCCAGTAATCTGCCCGATTCATATGATGAAACCCAATACACTTGACAACCTCTGTGAACAGGGGCAGACGAAAAACAATGACTGTAAAATGCTGCTCAGCCAAAGCTGGATTAGTACAGAAGTAAGTGTTCCACTGGAGCCCCTTTCACAGATGGACTTCATGGAGGTACCGGCGTCAAGAGCCTCTGCATGATGCCACTGTCTTTCTCACAATGGATACTTTTTGTCCTAGATCTGTGATATGTTTCTCTGATTGCATCCATACCTCATGCTCAAGCTAAAAGGGAGGGTGTGGATCTATGCTAATGTTCCCTATCCATCATGTGGATATTAAATGGCAATCACTGCTGATAAGAGGGGCCTGAATGTGCCTACAGCCACTTAGAAAACAAAAGGAATGTGTGTCCATCAACAATAATGGGCCAGGGATGCATATTCAGTAAAACATACATTAGTGCCTCAAATGGAGCTGGGAGGAGGCTGTCCTTGCTATTTGAGCAAAATGGAAAATTTAATTACACGACCATTTGGCGCAAGCAATGTTAACATCACTTGAGGCGCTGCCAAGTCACGTCCCTCTTCCCCATCCAAAGGGAAGGTTTTGAAGAGGAGTGATTGGATAGCTCGAAGACCAATGGAGTCTCAGGTATCGCTTTAATGCGATGGACTGGAGGAATAATGGTGCCTGTGGTAATTATTTTGCTGACGTTCTGTTGGGAGTTGGGTGGCGGGGCAGCTGTAATTAACGCTGGGCTGATGGATCCGGTGACTTCCTGCTCAAGGCACACTTCAGGGATGGCACGGGAATAAGAATAAGCGTAGTCTCCAGAGGCCGAAACCGCCATACGTTCTGCCTTTAAATTATTACAGAGATGAGTGATAGCCCATATCCAGATAAGTGGGGACTGCAAACTTGGGTTTAAAAGGATAGTTCACCCAAAATCTATATTCTGTCCTCATTTACTCACACTCGTGTGGGTTTAAACCTATATGACTTACGTTCTTCTGTGGAATATAAAAGAAGATATTCTGAGAAATGTCAGTGTTTGTTTTTTTCTTGGACGTAAATTGTAACCAAAACTGTTCACAATATATTCTTGTGTATCACAGAAGAAAGTCATACTGGTTTGGAACAAAACGATGTTGAGTAAGTGTTAACAGATTTTTGGTGAATAATTCCCATTTGTCTTTTAGCTTAGCATGAAGAACTTGTCATAAAAATGTGGGACATTTGGCGATAGTTCGCTCAAAAATAATAGGGCACCATCTCATGTAGTTTCAAACCTGTATGACCTTTATTTTGTAGAACACAACAAGAGACTTTATAAATGTACACACTATTCAGTAGATGTATGAGGCATATGGACTACTTTATATGCTGCTTATTTGAACATTTTGGAGCTTAACATAATTTTTTCCCAATTCACTTTCATTGAATGGAAAAAAGCAGAAATTTAAAATGAATTGTAATTTCTTTTTGTTGTTCAACAGAAGAAAAATGTATACAGGTTTGAAACTGTAAATTAAAGAATTTTAATTTTTAAGTGAACTTTGCCTTTCCATTTAATTGGAAACAAATTTGACAACAGGTTTACTGTTAATAGAATTAGACATTTTTTAAATTAATATTCTTTTTAATATAAATTAACTTGTTCTCATTAAACTCCCATTCCAAATGTATCTCCGGATGAACACGCAAGTGGACTGGCCACAGACTGAACCATGAGTCGTTTAATTGATTCAGAGGTTAACGATCCAGTCTTAGCATTGTGCTGTTAGTTTTTAAATGTCAGATCTCTCAAA
This sequence comes from Meda fulgida, assembly GCA_030578275.1. Lineage (NCBI taxonomy): Eukaryota > Metazoa > Chordata > Actinopteri > Cypriniformes > Leuciscidae > Meda > Meda fulgida. The sequence goes on along the minus strand of CM060624.1, from coordinate 15,592,144 downwards.
CCTGCCCTTTGTGTCAGCGGCAGACAATGAGAGCGTGTGTGCATGTATGTGCACAGGTTAAGTTGTTACTTTCTGCAAAGGTCTATTATAGAGCACATTGTTACAAGACCAGTCAGTGGTTCAGCCTAATAACACTGAGCCTAATTCATGTATGAAATCAAAGCCATGATATCATTTGAAGCACTACCCTTGTGACAGTCTTTGGTCTTTGCTCTGTGTCCTCAAAATGTCCGATTTTTATCTTTCTCGGGATGTCCACCTAGCACTGCAGAGAGGAAGGTTTCAGGCCACGGTGAGAAGAATGTTCCTGTGGTTAAGTGCTGTCCTTTGCTTTGAGGATTTCTGGAAAAAAAGAGCCTTTAATGACCTGTGAAGGTGGGTAAAAGAAAAACAGATCCAAGTGATCAGACAATATCCTCAGCAGGGCGTCACAAGCTTGGACACAGTCAGATTTCTTTTGGCCGCAAATCCATATTAGAAATGTCTGTGTCTTATGCTGAGGCTTTAGAAAAGCATCACTTAGTGAAATAATTCAAGGTTTTTTTCAGCTTTTGTTTTATCTTACCCCTGTTTGCAGCTCAAAGGCTACTCATGAGGAACTCTGTCATTTTTCTGAAAGATCTGTCTGCATGTAACGTCCTGCCTCTGTTAGCTAATGAGTGCTTATTTAAACCACTCACACACGCATAGGACATTGAAGCAGAGATATCCAACAGCTATGTGGGCATGCAGCATGCTGGGATATGAGAGCACAAAGTCTTATTTTGACATGATAATAGTGTTAACCAGGACTACTCTGAAAGGCTTAGGGGCCACAAAGCAAGATCTTTTTTTCAAGGGCTGCACTCCTTATGTTTATAGTACTTCTTTTATATTAACTCATTTCAGTTTCTGAAAAAATAAATGAAAAAATAAAAAATAAAGCACTGACTGCACATACCACAGTATATACAGTATCTCATATAACTGCAATACGTGTCATTTAACTAAAGTTTTATAGGCCTTACAGACAGGGACGGACAGATGGATGGGTGGGTGGGTGGGTGGGTGGGTGGATGGATGGATTTATTTATTGATTTATAGTTTATTTCCACAAATGTATTACAGAAAATTTCTCTTCCTGTCATTTAGAATTCCAATGTAATGTCCTGTATCCAATTCAAATCAATTCAACATTTTTTTTGTATTAAGCCATGTTTGTGAGTTATTGTACTTATTGTACTGTGGTTGCCACAGTAATGACAACACCACATAGACCCCAAATGTCTTGAGGGGTCCTGTGTTGAAAAATGCTGCTCTAGTTCAAAGCTGAATCTGTTTTCTCCAACAATGGGATATATATCACATGCATAAACTGAACTAATTGCTGCACTGTTGTAGTCAGTGTAAAATTGTCATGTAAATCTCTAATTGCAATATTTTTATGTTGCAGTGCAGTACTTCAGTCTGGTCAGTGTGATCTACAGTAGAAAAGGTAATGCTGCTATATTTTACAGTGTACATTACTTTCTTCGACACAACAATTATGGAGATGAGATTTTCATCCATGCGTTTCAATTGTCTGACTGTGTTTTCATATTAACGACATATTGATCTCAGATTGCTGGAGCATATTATTTGGCTACATACATAATGGCCATCATGGCACCATTTCAATTGCAACGTTGTCACCTGCCTTCTGAGACCCCAACATTGGAATATGCAGGTTTATCATGTCAGAGTCTCTTGTATATAGTACTGATCTCATAAACTCATGCATTACTTTTGGGCTCTGTCATGTGTAAGGTCTGACAAGATGTGTTTGGCATCAGATGGGAGGAGGGATGTGCAGTGTTGAGTTACTACGTGTTTTACTCAAAGTGGAATTTTAGCTGGTTTGCCTATCAGGCAAACAGCTTATAATGGGAGTGATCTAGTTTCAACGTATGAGCAGTGTCAAGCATATGTGTAGAGCTTTTTAAGTTAAGTTTATCAGTATTTATCAATTATTTATTTAAAATCGCATCTTGGATGATATGGAGTAAATTCAAAAAGTAACTTTATTTTCAAATAGCAATATGGTAACTTTACATCCAACTATGGCTGTCAGTCGAGAGTTTTAATATATTTATTTTAAGTATTTATTTCATTATAATTAAGAATAAAATTGTGTCAGATCAGTAAGTCATTGGATAGACATTACGCAAAGTGGCTGTAGAAGTCTCTATATTATTTGTTTCATTCATATATCATGTTTTGACATGTCTGTCAATATGTCCGAGGTACCCTTAGGGCTTTTCAAAGAAAATCTATTCTTGCATAACGTTTTTTCAGTGTTAGTCTATGTACACATGCATATTAGCATATTTGGCTGTTGTGTTACATCTTGTGTGCCGGATTTTTTAAGTTTTTAAAATGTATCTCAAGACCTCTGTGTGTCATTCTGCTGCATATCATCTAGCTGTCTTTGAACACAGAACGTATTGAGCATGATTAATTACATACATTTTTTAATCATGTTTTTTTTTATTTTAATTAATGAGTTTAATTGACAGGTCTACTTGTAACACTTTACCCCAGCACTGATGATGTGTCAGACAGATTCAAGAAATGATTCCTGATGGAGTTTGGTTAGTTAACATAGCTGAGTGCTGCATACATGCAACATGAGTATTTATAACCCTTACAGCAGAATGTTAGACATCGATGGATCATCCTCTGCATAGAAAGTGAATGAGATAGGGCAAATTAATTGAGACAGTGAGAGATCAGCGCAGTTGCTCAGGCTCAAGGGCAAGTGGCCAAATTTAAGTCAGATTCTATTTAAGACACCGTGTAGCCTAATTATTCTGGGCTTCACATCTGCTTGTGTGTCTCAGTTGCTGCTTCTGTCTTTTCAGTTTAGTGAACCTTGGAGGCCCCTGCCTGTTCTGAAGAATCCACCCACTCCCTGTAACACACACACACACACACACACACACACACACACACACACACACACACACACACACACACACACACACACACACACACACACACACACACACACACACACTCGCAGACAGTAATGAGAGGCAATCTGTGAGAAAAAAAAAAACACACATGGCAAACTACCCACAGCCACTGCAACTTTCCTTACTGTTCATCGGCAGAATGTTTCCAAACTGCATTCCGCCTCCACACCTCATGTCTCTTCTCCCTGTCTTCCCATGATTCCTCACTCCTCCCCAACCCTCCGCAGTCGCCTCCTTCCCCTTCCCCTCCCCCTCCTCTGTGTAGCGCTGATGTTTCCACCATGGCTTCTGGGAGATGGAAGTTGTGAAAATCTCCCTATTGGCCTTGCAGAAGGAAGAGACAAACAAAAGGGGAGCTGAGAGTTGTTTGAAGCCTGTTGAGAGGAAGGAGAGAGAGCAAGAGAGATGGCAGAGATTGAGGAAGCTGTCGAGCAGGGGCTCAGCTGCTCCCTGGAGGGCTGGCAGAGGGTTTTCGGGCAAGGGAGGAGAGATCTGGGTTGTGAAGAGTGAGGGAAGAAAAGAGAGGAAGAGAAGCATAACTTTGCCCTCGGTGGCTGGCAGCACAAATTGACAGAACTCTGTCGTAGCCACGTTCTCCATCCAAGGCCGAGATGAATTTGTGTCGTCCCCTCTCACGCTCTTGTTAGTCGGCATCCAGAGGGAATGGCTCCACCACGCGCCAAGAAAAGAGAGCTAAAACTATGACTAAAACTGTGTCTGAGCCAAGCAGGAGAATACTGACTTCTCTCTGCAAGCCGTTTGAAGCAAATAGTACTGGCTGGAGCATTTCTTACACTTATGGATTGGGCTTTACCGTACAGTATCTTATTTTCTTGAGAAAAAGAGCCCCAGGTCTGTGCTGCTACTCCAAACTCATTGTTTCTCAGTGTATTACACAGCCCTTTTAGCCTCTGCTTCCCCTGGGCCGTGTCACCTTGTCCGTTTCTATGCCCTTAACTCATGCTGAGGCCGAGGTCGACTGTTGTGAGCAGCTTATCTATTGATCCCGCCGGAAATCCAGCCGTGTTCAAGAAAATATGTTACAAATTGCATTATGATGATGAATATTTTGCTCTGTAATGCTAATGCTATTATACAGACAGCTCCATCAAATTCAATCAGCAGACGTGCGAGTTTAGAGCAGGACTGCATTTGAAACGGAAGCAGCAGCAAGTAGGTTTAGTCATTTTGTGTGTACTAAAGATCCATGATACATTATTAACAAGGTATCTATAAGACCATAGCTGTCATTTGGGGTGAGGACGTTCTCACCAGTTTTTATCCCCACAGCTTTAGGAAATATCTTGTGAATCTAATACAAAATAAGTATTTGAAATTGTTGATAATGAGTGGCATTACATTCTGGAATTGGTTATTGTCGATGTTGTGTAGTTTTGACTTAGAAATAAGCAAAAACACTCTTACAGACTGTCATGCTACAGATCAGACTATTTGGAGCAGATGAAACAAAGGAGGAAGATGATGTGAGAAGGAGGAAGAGGGAGAGGGAGGTGCTCATTTAATATCCTTTATCAACATATCTTACAACATTACTTATGCCTATAAAAGTAGACCTACATAAAGTAATCCAATACCTTAATCGTCTGTCATGATGCACTTGAACTGTAATGCATTGTTTTTCAAGGTAATTTATTAATTTTTTAGTTTCTTGGAAATACTTTCTGGAAATACATTACAATCTTGACTTTACAACCAGCACCAACACCCAAAGTGATGCACTTGTAAAATTATTAGAATAATTATAGATTCTTATCTCTCTATCTCTATATCTGTCAGTCTGTCTGTCGTTCGTCCGTCCATCCATCCATTCACAATTTCTTTTTGCCATTTCATGACTTTACAACCAGAACTTCTGTGCACCAATGTGCACATTTAAGATTATTAGAATAATTATATATTATTAGAATAATAATATGCTGTTTCAACAATGAAAACACTTAATTCAGAATCATAGCACCTTTAGCCAGTGTTTGTTTTTTGCATAATGTGTTTCATCTATCAGAATTAATGCTACACCCCTTAAAAATAATCAAGCGTAGCGTCAGTTCTGGCAGGTCACGTTAGTCAAGCTCGCATCAGCTGACTCTCAGATGATCCACGCCTACCTATAGGAATAGGACGCCTATCACATATATAAGCTCCTTCAGTATTATCAGCAGCTATCGCGTTTCTCAGGAGCCAATTACCCTCCTCCATCCCCAGCTCCTCCTCTCGTCAGTCAGGATTTGGCAATCTGATTCCCCTTGAATCAGAATAAATTCTCGAATTATGTTGTACTTTACAAATCTTGAATTAATGATACCTGCATACTTTCATGTTGGGTCTGTTCTGTTTGCCCTAAGGGGGGTTATTACTTCTCTCGCCCAGAACGGAACCATACCGCCAATCCAAACTGTATGCTAATTGTCAATGGTATTTGACAGTAGTGGTCCTGACAGAAAAACAGAATTACCATAAAATACAAGGTATTGCCACTTTTTTGTTGGATACTTCCCAATGATGGTATACTGTACTGTACGGTTTAAAATCATTGCCTATTAGTATGATAATCTAGAAGTACCATGGTTTTACTATCTGGTAGGGGAACTGTTTTGCTGCCACAGTACTTCTTTGTAACAATTGGATTGTTTCATTGTAGAATCTAAACATTCACAAATCTTTACAATCTATGTTCCTATCATATATTTCACCCTCTATTCACATCCACCAAGACCGTCTTCTGTCTGACAAATTCTCCACATGTAGTCGAGTCTCTACATCTTCCCCACTCTCCTGGATTTTCTCTTATCTCCTCTGCGTGATATACATCCAGGCAGGAAGCTACAGCCTCTTAGATTCTATCGCGTCCTGTTTGCCTTGTTTGAGCGAATGACTGAACCTTAGCCCTGTCGAGGAAAATGAGATCCGGTGCTAGACCAGAGAACTAGAAATGTTATCTCCGAGTTGGAGGGCCCAATCCACCAGTCTGTCAGTGTTTACCTGCCAGGTGACAACATGATAAGACCCTTGAAGCTGAAGAACAGCCCCTCTTATTTCATCTATCACTCTCCCATTAGACACTCTGACCTGTTGTATTATCTGAGCATTTAACCATTAGCAACCATTTGTTCCTTGGAAATTTATAGTGAGGCACAAGAGAGCGTAAAGGGCATATGGTGTGGCTTGCTCTGATCAGAGATGTTCTTATATCTGTTGCTGTTTGATGTCTACTGTTGCTCTCCAATTGTTTGAGAACTCTTGGAGCAATATTCAATATTATATCATGAGAGAAATATACATTACTGTTCAAAAGTTTGATATTAAGATATTAATACTTTTATTTAGCATTAAATTCATCTAAAGTGACAGTAAAGACTTTTTGTTATGATAATGTTTATTTTATTTCAAATAAATGTTGAAAAAAATCAATAACAGTTTTCGCAAAAAAAAACCCATCTGTGTGAGTATGTATATATATATATATTTTTTTTTTTGTTTATATGAAAAATTGGGTACATTTAGCAATATAGCGGGTGAGTTATGTGTATGATGTATGATGTTATGATGAACTATATTCCTTTCTCCACTGACTTTCTAAGTTGTTCAAAGCGTTTCTAAGGGTTACTGATTTTTATAAGGCAGCTGTCTGTCCCTGAGATGGTGAACAGGAACATGGTTTGTGAAACATCAACAACAGATTATTAGCTGTTTGAAAACATAGGCTAAAGCAAAAGGCTACTCAATATTAATTACCATTATGTGTCCGACGTTGTAGAGAGCGTTACATAAAATGCATTACCATTACAAGAGATATATTTCGCAGTGTGGACAGCTTTAGTGATTATAAAGGGAGTTTTTGCGAAAGTACATAAGTAACATTAAGTCATTCACTACTTCAGCGTTCTTTGCTCACTTTTCTTATATAATTTATTCCCAATTTGAATAACCGTTTTGTTTTTCATGCTACTGAAATAACCAATCTGAAGTCTCGGGGCGTGTCTCAATCAGCTCCCTAGCTCCCGAGCTTGTGAATCAGTATATATCGTGTTCATGAATTTCATGCAGTGTGTAATAGCTGTTTGTGAATGTAAACGTTCTGCAAAGTTGGCAGTGTACGATAACTTAAGTTAAAAGGAAAAAGCGTCTCTGAACCATTTTTCATTCGAATCCCACTGCGTAATGGTTCTACGTCACTAGAAAAGATATTTGGATAATGCCCTATTATGCCCATTATGCCCTATGTTGTACGTTGTCTGCCTGCGAATAACTTGACCAGCCCTCAAACTGTAAGTATGAATTATTATTGATGCATATATTTTCTACCGGGTGTTCAAAATACGTAGTTTTGTGTTTTATATAAGTTTCCAGGCTAACTCACATTATTACTGTCTTACTGAAATAGTTCTGCTATAATCAGCTGTGGGCCACAATTACCTAAAACTGTGTCTATTAATGCAGATTGTCTGTCGTTCTTGCTACTTAGAGTAAAGATAAAGGATGGAGCAAGATTTGTTTTGCAAACTTTAATGTTACATCAGTCATTCACGTTAGTGCTCGACTAACACATGTGCTGTTATTGATACAGTTCCCCAGCCTGACTTTGTCATACTCATATTCTAGACAGAATGTGAGTCTGATACTGCTCCATAGGGCTTTGATTATGAGGCGTGTCTTAACCGAACCAGGAAAAAAAAAAACTCTGCACTCAATTGGATAGACCTACAACCAATCAGAGCAAGGAAGGACGGCAAACACATCTTTACGATCGGCAAATGCCTTGATTGCAGTTCTCTGTTCATCTTTTAAAATTAATGCAATGTCGATTTCTTTTACAACAGAAGTGATAGCGGAATCTATACATCTCAATTCTCCAGCTGCAGTCCTCTTTGTTGTAAACCAGTTCAAAACAAGCACTCTTTGATGACGTGTTGTTATGTAACAGCAGATCATCTGTCCATCATCGTATAATGCGCCCTGGCAATTTGCTTGGCCCGACGATTTCTGAACCGATCATAATTACTCCTCAATGGATCGAGTCCAGACCGAACTTCCCGACCAAAAAATGTTGTGGGCGGGGTTCGGGCTGGCATCCAGGCTAACAGTTCCCACCCGTGCACCGCAATAAATTAAAAATATACACATCAGTTTGTTGATGGACATACTCTTGTTAATGCTGATGGTGAGGAATTACAGCTGCAACATCTCATAACGGGTTCTGAAAATGTTAGCCTTACTGTTATCTATAAGCTAGTGTGCTCCAAAACAATGACAAAATTTGCATGTAGAAGACCAAACCCAACATTGAAAATGAAAATCAGGTTGATGTCAGAATCCACAACTTTGCCAGAATCCTTGCTTTTTCTCTGCAATTTTTTTATATTATTTGGCATTAATAATAATAACAATAATAACACAAAAAACAACACAGTTTAAGGGGTTAACACGATTTTACACATTTAAGCATAATTGGCATAAGATTGCGCATACAAACACGCTCAATAAAGCACTGCGTAATTATAAAGTGGTTGTATTGCTTTTGTTAGTTTTCTACTACCAACAATTCAAATATAGAGAAAAAACGTCATGATTGGCACAGTCCCATTTGTTATTGATGAATACACAAATAAAGGGAATGAAGCACACAAAAAATGCTTTGTTTTCAACATAATTACAAATCAGTCTGTGCAGAAGGGAGCCTCTGTTTTATTTATGCTCATCCAGTTGTTGTTGTTTTTTTCCCACAGTGCTGTTACCAGTCATGTTATTGGCAGCTTGTGTCTTCTGGATGTCTCTATTGATCTGAGATGTGGTGTTACTGGAATCCTGTTGTGGCCCCAAGCAGATACATGCTGAATTGGCTGTGACCATCCGGCAGCTGAAAATCTGAAGGGATGAAGTACGGCCAGAGGCAAGTAAAAAGAAAAAAACATAGAGCAGGACCACACGATCACATGCACTTTTAATTACGCACAGTCTTCAAGCGTTTTTTAGCATCTGTGTGCATCAAGCTCAGAAGAAAAACAATATGGGATTACCTGCGGGATGGCGTCCGGGCTAGACAGAAGACTGCTGTTGATACTCAGAGACAGCCTGTGAAATCTCGCTTAAGGGGACATGTTACAAAATAACAGGGCTTTTCTAGTGACAGAGGCCCCACTAGGGACACCAGAGTTAAGAATGAGGGGGTGAGAAAGGGATAAGGAAAGAAAGAAAGAGGAAATGTATCCTTATCCCACTTGTCCTACTGACGTGCATGCACAGGTGTATGTTAAAACAGTTTTGAATTAGCCTGAGTGCCAGTGAAAGAGAGGACGCCACATAACCAAAACACTGTGATGTCTGGAGGTCTTTACTCTGGACTGGTCTCCTGCTGAGCTGTGGGCTCTGGGACCGGTTTACTCCCGCCCCTCGTGCCCACCTTCTCCACCCGCTCCGCCCATCCTGCAGACGGAAAAAGAAAGGGAGGGATGGACTCTTTGTGAATAACTTATTCCACTCCTGTGCATGACTGCAAGTGTGTAGCCAGGCAGAAAGAGGACAACAGAGTCAGGACAGTACCAGCTCCAAACAGAATGACCCACTAGATTGGTGCAAACCATATGGAAAATACATATACACTACCAGTCAAAAGTTTTGGATCGGTAAGATTTTTTTATGTTTTTAAAAGAAGTCTCCTCTGCTCACAAAGGCTGCATTTATTTGATTAGAAAAAAAAAAACAGTAATATTGTGAAATATCATTACAATTTTAAACAGCTGTTTTCTATGTGATTATACAGTAAAGTGTAATTTATTCCTGTGATCAAAGCTGAATTTTCAGCATCATCATTACATCCTTCAGTGTCACATGATTCTTCAGAAATCATTCTAATATGATGATTTGATGCTCAAGAAACATTTCTCATTATTGTCAGTTGAAAACAGTTATTTACATTTTTATTTCAGGATTCTTTGATGAATAGAAAGTTCAAAAGAACAGCATTTATCTGAAATAGAAAGCTTTTGTAACATTAAACACTACCGTTCAAAAGTTTGGGGTCAGTAAGAATTTTTTTTTTTTGGAGAAATAAATAAATCAATACTTCTATTCATCGAGGATGAATTAAATTGATAAAAAGTTACAGTAAAGACATTTATAATGTTACAAAAGATTCTATTTTAAATCAGTGCTGTTCTTTTGAACTGTCTATTCATCAAAGAATCCTGAAAAAAAAAATGTTTTCAACATTGATAATAATAATGAATGTTTTTTTGAGCTTCAAATACGCATATAAGAATGATTTCTGAAGGATCATGTGCAATGAAGACAGGAGTAATGATGCTGAAAATTCAGCTTTGATCACAGGAATAAATTAATTTTTAAAATATATTAAAATAGAAAACAGTTATATATTTTAAATTGTCATAATATTTAACAATATTGCTGTGTTTTGTTGTTTTTTATCAAATAAATGCAGCCTTGGTGAGCAGAGGAGACTTCTTAAAAACTTAAAAAACATTAAATATTGTACAGATCCAAAAAAATGTTAACGACAGTGTATATCTTAAAATACATTGTGGGTACCATATTGGAAAATTGTGATTAAGGAAAGTATGTCTATGTTTAGTATTGACAAGATATAAATAATGTAAATAATTCTGCTATTTGTAGAGTGAGGCTTTTATTTTTTTACTCTTGATGCTGCACAGTTCTCTCCTGTCACTGCAAAGAAATCAAGGTCAGCGTGGACCTCCCACCGGGTGATAAAAGGTCTCTACCTGCCCACCACACAGCTGGATGCCAGTCGCAGATAGTAATCAGGCCACTTCCTTCTACTCTCTGAGAAAGATTTGTAGTCATGCTGTCAGACATCTGTATATTCAAATCATATTCATTTAGGGAGGAAGAACAAGTCTCAGATAGATGGTGATTTGTTAAGAGAATCCATTCATTAGTGTAGTTTTGACACATGAAGGGATTTGATGCAGAATGAGATATGGCGTATGGTCTGCTGCTGCCGGAGAAGAAGATGTGCCAGATTCTCATTCTCAAGCCCTCAGTCTTTCTGTATTCTATGTAGGATATATTACATTAATGGGAAAATGACCATGCGAGGGCAGGCTGGTGGAAAGAAGCGTGGACAAGAGTTGATGGGGAAGTCATGACTGCGGAATTGTCTCCTGTGTCCTCTGTGAGACGTTTTTGTGGTGTAGTAAATCAGACCCAATAGTCATTGCCCTTCAGAAGATTGCAGGGAAAGAAAAAAGCGACCAAGGGTGGGTCCAGAATGAGTGAATATTTGTAAATAATATGCATATGTTAGCATAATGCGCTATTTCTACCTGATCTTCTGACCCTTCAGAATTACTTTTGTTGGTTGTTAAAGAGAATGTAACATTTAAAATAAACAAATGGGGCTGCACCATTCATTTAAATAAAACTGAAATAGCAATATATCTTGTGAAATTGCTATTAACAGGTCAAAAGTGATTACATTTAAATAAAGTATGTTGCACTGCGTGTTGAAGAGCAGCACAGTGTTCATTAATGCAGTTTATAATACCAGGTTAAATACTGCTTCTCACAAACTTCACCTCTACGTATGTGTAGCCCTCCTGCCGGGTAGAATCATTGTGGCTCACAATGTAAGAATCGGTCTAAGGGATCTTAAATTTATCCACTACCCCGGTGGAGGCACATTTCCCTTCAGTTACCTTATCAAATAACCCAGATCTCAGATCTTTACCTGATAGTGTCAGATGTATGTTTTCTATTTGAAAATAATAATAATAAAAAAAACTGTTGTGTTTACCTTTAGATTTTAAAATACAAATCTCTCAAAGGGAAAAAAAACTAATAATAAACAGGTTTTTCCCCAGGAAATCACACAAAATTATGGCAGATCAATAAACATGCATTTATTCTTCTCAGTACTCTGTTGTCTTTGTTGTCCCCCCCCCCCCCCTCCCCTCTTTGAATGCCCAAATAATTCAATTCACAAAGTCACAACCAAAAATCACCATAAAATAAAATAATATAAAATGTCAATGTAATAAATTTACCCAGCTGGGATTTTCAGTACACAGATGTGTAGGAGCTCTTTGATGCAAAATCAGTGTACTCACGAATCAGGAAAAACAAGAATTCAAATTGCAGAATAATTCTCATCCAGGACGCGACCCACAATGACGTCGAGTGGATCTCAATGAACTCCTCCCTCCTCGTGGTGGCCAGATGCATCCGTGAAAGTAGATCCCCCGATTTCGACGATCTTTCGGTGTTAAAACAATAAACACACACTTAATATAAACTCCCAACTACACCACTGCAATACTTTTACCCCAAATCAACCAAATAAACACGGGTGTTCTTCCGGTTGTCAAACGAATTAGGCTACTAGCACTTAGACTTCAACACTGAACTTGAGAAAATAAACACGGGTATATTCTTCCGGATTTCACAATCTAAAATAATAAAACAAATCAACGATGATAGAAAAAACAAAACAGATTCTCTCACATGGTATCCTTGTGTTAGAGCTCCTCCATCTCTCTCACTCACGCGAAACTGAAGTGCGCAGTCTCTCACCGAACTCTCCCGCAACGTTTTTTCTTTCCGTGCTGAAAGCTGCAAAACCGATGCGTGAACGACGCACAAACTTTCGTCACCGAGCTGCCACTCAAAATGTCCGTGAACGTTTTACTGCTGTCCGCTTTCTCAGCGCCGAACTTCCTGACTCATCATTTTTTCCCCTCTGCCCCTTGAACTTCCGAGGTCAAAGTACACAGTTCTCATCGTCAGAATTACGCTCTTCGAAAACAAAATAAAATACACCCATTTATGATTTGTCTTCCCTTACACACACATTTGAAAAAAACTTTTATATGTCTCATATATAAACATGAAAAAAATAAATAAAGTCGATCTACACTTTGTTTGAGTGTATTTTATCAGACCCAAATACAAATAATGAGATTCTCTTCTCATTAAAAAAAACGAAAGTTATTTAGAAACCCAAACATTTATCCAGGTCTCTACATTCTCCCCCCACCAAGAATCGTTATGCCCTCATAACGAGGGAAAACTGAAAATCACACAATTTGCATTTCAATATCTTAGCTCTTTTCACATATTTATACACATATCCACTTTTCAGATGAAATGAGCAAAATAATATCACAAGAGACCCATGTCTATACTGAAACAAATCACTCAAATTAGTGTCTAGCAGTTAAGTCAACTGAACAGGTACTTAACCTTCTTGCAGGAACATTCATCCACAAAAAGACGGTAGAACAGTATCTAACAGGACTTACACTTTTAATTTGAGCAATGGCAGGCTCAAATTTTGGCTTCCCAAGAGTATCATAGGTAAACCTCTTGGGCACAGTTCTCTCTCTTTGAGACCTTCTCTCCTTTTCAATCACCTCCGTAGAGATACCTTGATTTACATCATCCTCATTCACATTTGAAAGGTCTTGCACATCACTTGCAACATTATCACCAATATCTAGCAATTTACTCACACTTTGCAAGTTATCAGAAACCCTTTCTGGTAGCAGTCTTGAAACAGACTCTACTGACTCATATGTCTCAACTCTTTGAGGAATCTCAACTCTCCGAGGAATCTCAACTCTCCGAGGAATCTCAACTCTCCGAGGAATCTCAAATTTCTCAGAAACATTATGTTCAACAGTCTCTGAAACAGCATTATCAGAAACCCCTGCATCATTATGAGAAGTGTCTCTTCTCCTAGGAGTCAAAGGATGATTTTCAGGTACGGGATACCACACTCCATACATTTCATCCTCACTCTCTGGACTCACATCAGAATTCTGATCAGCTCTAGCTTCTGTTTCCTGTCTTACAAGTGCATTCTCACCTTCCTGTTCTGGACTCTGTGTCTGTCCAGCATTCTTCCTTTTTCTGTGAACTCTCTTTCTGGGTTCCGGGACACTGTTAGAAACTTGTTGCTGTCTCAACCCTTGTCCAACAGGAAGAATGTGATTCCTATGCAGAATCTTGACAGGTCCAGTTCCACTCTCTGGCTTAAAACGAAACACAGGTAAGTGAGGCATCTGGCTCTGGACAATGTAGGGCTCAGCACTCCATCTGTCTGCCAACTTGTGCTTCCCTTGCAATCCGAGATTCCTGATCAGCACTCTATCTCCAGGAACAAGTTGAGAGTAATGCAGTTTCTGATCATATCTTCTCTTATTTCCTGCATTCTTCTTCCCAGCTTTTTCCTCCGCCAGCTCGTATGCAGACTTCAGCTCTTGCTGCATGGTCTTGACAAAACGCTGGTTAGACTTAGTGGAAGTACCATCGCTAGACACACCAAAACTCAAATCTATGGGCAATCTGGCTTCCCTTCCGAACATAAGTAAGGCGAGTATCCTGTGGCTTCGTTCAGGCTGCTATTATACACGTGTACAAGATGTCCAATGTGACGGCTCCACTGTGGTTTCTGCTTTGGATCCAGGGTCCCCAACATGTCCAAAAGTGTCCGGTTGAACCGTTCGGGGTTGCGGATCACCCTGGGGATGGTATGGTGTTGTCCGGGATTTCTCCACCCCTAAGAGGTCAAACAACTCCTGGATGAGCCTGCTCTCGAAATCCCGTCCCTGGTCCGAGTGCATCCGTCTAGGCAGTCCGTAGTGAATGAAGTATTTCTCCCACAGGACCTTCGCAACTGTGGACGACTTCTGGTCCTTAGTCGGAAACGCCTGCGCATACCTTGTGTAGTGGTCCGTGATGATAAGGACATTACAGATGTTCTTGGAGTCTGGCTCTATGGATAGAAAATCCATACACACAAGATCCATGGGTCCATCACTGGATAAGTGTGACAATGGCGCAACTCTCTTTGGCAGAGTCTTCCTTTGGACACATCTGGCACAGGTTTGGCAGTACTTCTCCACCTCAATCTTCATTCGTGGCCAGTAGAATCTCTCTCTTACCAATCCATAGGTCTTGTCAAGTCCCAGGTGTCCAGAATCATCATGAAGTGACCTGAGAACTACATCATGGAACTTCCTGGGCAAGCATAACTGCTTACGACGAGGTTTGTCTGGGGCTTGAGTGCACCGAAACATCACTCCATTTTCCATTACTAATCTGTCCCACACTCTCATGATCAAAGGAAGGTCATTGTGAGCTTCCTTCTTGACATGGGAAAGATCTCCTCCTTTTAGAGCTCTCCATATCTCTCCAAGACAAGGATCCCCCTGCTGAGCATATGACAGATCTGCAGAACTCAGTTTTGGAATCATGGAAGTATCCAGAGTGGCTAAGTTACAGTAAGCTTTAGGGACTGATTTTGGAGATCCTCCTAATGACGTGACAACCCTGCTGGCAGTTGCGAAGCAGTTGGATTTGTCTTGTCCTGATAGCTTACACAGAGATCTTACTCCAGATGATGAGATATTGGTCCACTCCTGGTCCTTCACTCTCCTATGAGGACGACGAGACAAAGCATCCGCATCGACATTTTGTCTCCCAGGCCTGTACTTGAGACTGAAATCATATGCTGAGAGGGCCAGCCACATATGCCAGCCACCTATGTCCCGTAGCATCCAGTTTGGCTGTGGTCAGAACATAAGTTAGCGGATTGTTGTCCGTCTGCACTTCAAACTTTGCTCCGTACAGGTAATCATGTAGCTTGTCAACAACAGCCCACTTTAACGCCAAATACTCAAGTTTATGGACTGGGTAGTTATTTTCAGAAGGTGTCAAGCTTCTGCTGACAAATGCTACAGGCTTCAATCCCTGTCCTTGGTCCTGATACAGCACCCCACCCAACCCTTCACAGCAGGCATCGACATGTAAGACGTACGGGAGCCGAGCATTGGCAAAGACCAACACAGGAGCCTGGGTAAGTCTCAACTTCAACTCATTGAAAGCAGCTTCACAGGCATCAGTCCATCTATTACCAAATGGATCCGAGGTTTTATATACAACTCTGTCTGGGTTGTCTCCAGCCTTGATTTTCTTCAAACTCTTGTTAGGAAGACACCCTTGCAGCAACTGGTTGAGGGGGTAAGACACTTTAGAATAGTCTTTAACAAACCTTCTATAGTACCCACAAAAACCTAAAAAAAGAACGTAACTCTGTCACGTTCTGGGGTCTGGGCCAAGACTTGACAGCTTCAATTTTGGAGGGATCAGTCGAGACACCGTCTTGAGACACGATGTGACCAACATAGCTGACAGAAGTCTGACAAAAGGTGCACTTGTCCAGAGACAACTTCAACCCTTCGCTCTGCAAGCGGTCCAACACCTTGAGAAGCCTCTCCTCATGCTCCTCCAAAGTCCGTCGAAAGATAATGAGGTCAAGTTCATGTCTCCCACCGTCTTTTCCATCACTCGCTGGAAAGTTGAAGGAGCTCCACAAATCCCTTGTGGCATCCGTTGGAATTGGTAAAACCCCACTGGGCAAATGAAAGCTGTCTTTTCTTGGTCGTCTTCACTCAGGGGGATTTGATAATATCCACTCCTAAGGTCCAATACACTGAACCACTGGCTTCCATTTAAGCAGGCCAGAGCATCTTCAATGTGTGGAACGGTGTATTGGTCAGGGACTGTGCGACGATTCAACGTTCTGTAGTCCACACACATCCTTATCTGTCCATTCTTCTTTCGGACTACGACGATCGGTGAAGCATAGGGGCTTCTGGAGTCTGCAATAATTCCAGCCTCTTTCAGCTTCCCCAAGTGTTGCCTAACATCCTCGATGTCGGCTGGTGCAAGCCGCCGTGACCTCTCACGAAAAGGCTTATCCTCTGTCAGTCTGATGTGGTGTTGAGTACTCTTCGAACATCCCACATCAAATTCATCGCGGGAGAAAACATCCTTTCTCTCCAACATCTTTTTGGCCAGCCGTTGTTTCCATTCTACAGAGACCGAGGTATCGCCAAAATTAAATGAATCTTCGGTCAGTTTGGTTTGACCACTACTCTCTCTGGGTTTAGAGACAGTAGGCACAACGTCAACCGGAAACACAGGGGCGATAGGCATTCCTCTCTTAATCGTCATTGGACAAGAAGAGACATTCCTAATAGTGACTCCAATTCTTTTTGACTGGAGAGCAGTAGCAGACTGCACCTCAGCTCTCACTAGCTGTTCCTCGGGAAAACGGGACTCCTCAGGCTGATCCACTAACAGAGTTTTAGAAGATGATGTGACTGGGTATTTCAGGATTCCAGAAACCCTCACACTCTCTCCCGGAGTCAACTTCAACGGCTTAAGGCTGGGGAACCAGACGGTCCCTCTACAGTCGTCAACATCACACTTGCTAGCAGCAATCACCCGCTCATAGGCAGTTCTGATCTCAGGATGAACAGGGAATGCAAACTCTCGTCTTGCAAACTTCTACCAGCTTCTTTACCACAGCCGTGTTTGTTCCCACCAGAATGTTGACATCTCCTTTCATGACAGGATCGGGACAGACCAACACAAGTGCATCTATGGATTCCGCCACTCCTGCCACAGATCCTGGAAACTCCAGCCTTAAAGACAAGCAGCCACCATAAGGGTATCTCTGCGAGCTTAATCCCCATATCTCCAAATTTTCAATTGGTGTCAATGTCAGATGCTTTAAGTGTTTTTCATAGAAGGATCTGTACAACAGCGTGACCTGCGATCCACTATCCAGCAAAGCCTTAGTGTAGATACCTTCCACCTGGATGGGAAGGACAGAGCTAGGGCCCACTAACCCGTTCGGAAGATCTACTTGCTCAGCTCTTGCTCTTTCGCACTTTGTGGAACGTGTCTTCCCCGGAGCTTCAGGCCGTTCCTCTACTGAGCCCCGGAGGCATTTCCCGACGGCTGTCTCATTCTGATGAGCCGCTGGTTTACTCTCCTGAGATTCTCTTCCTTTGTACAGTCACGTTTCAGATGCCCATCTTCTCCACATCTGTAACAAAAGGTGTTAGCCTTGTTCATTGGTCGGTTTGGTGTTTTGCTCTCTGCAATCGCAGCTAAACTGTGTGTAACGGAACGATCATAAGTCGCTGGTTCTTTCGCCACAGCTGACAAGCGAGACACCTCGTTCTTCAATCCCCTAATCTCCCTCTTCAGCATTTCTACTTCTGAATTGGCCAGATTGGTGTTACCAGATGAATCAGTCTTTGCAGGGGGCACCCCAGACACAGCTACATTTGCATGCACTGAGCTCCTTTGTTTCAACATGCTCTCTTCTTCTCGCACCTCTTTCATTAGCTCATTGAAGGAAGGAGGGGCACACAGCTTATGGGTCATCCTCAAGCGCATTGCCACCAGGTCACTTGAAAGAGCACCTCTAACTATTTGCTGCATTCGAAGACGATTCATTTCAGGGAACTCGATGCCTCTTTTCCTCAACATACTGTGTAGCATCCTATCCAACCTCATTATGTAGGCTGAGAGCTTCTCTCCCTCACTCTGGTAAGTGCTCCTAAATTTTAACATCAAATCTGCAGCATCCTCAGTGGTGCCAAACGCTGACTCTAACGCACTGAGGTAGTCACTGAAAGCAGCAGATGGGTTACCAGTCTTTTCGAACCTTACTATGTCCGCTGCAGGACCTCTGAGACACTCTACTAGTCTCTGCTTTTTGACATTATCCGAACACTGCCACTCTTCCAGAATGTGAGTAGTCTGCTCCACCCAGACCTCATACTCATCCTCTCTATGGGGAGTGGGAATGAACCCAGAGAAGGGACGCAACTTCCTATATCCAGCTCTCTCCTCAGATGAAGCCACATGACATGTTTGAACAAGGGAGTTTATGGCATCAACCAGTTTAGTGTCAAGCACAGGTGTAGAGGAAGCCAGACTTGGAATGTCAGATAGCGACTTTCCCTCTGCTTGAAGAAAAGACATCAGCTTAGTCTGAAACTCATCTTCCTTACTGTGTTTAGGTGCTTCAGCTGCAACATGCACAACCTGTGTGTACCAGGTACCTACTTCAGGTCCTCCGAGCTCTGTAGGTATAGACATCTAAGAAACCTTGCTAACTCAATCAGAAGAAACTGCTGTCGCTTAGTCTTATCAAAGAGGCGACCAATCACTTTGCATTTCCTCATTCCCAAAGCAGCATCCAGCACTTCATAAACTACTATGTCTTCACAATCTGCAGGTACGTTGCTCAGAATGATAACCCTGTCCAACTCAACACCTTTCCCTCTGCACCAATCAATAATCTCACTAACCTCCATTTTGTTCACCTGTGTCCTCAACAGTATGTGCTCAGGAAAAAAAAGGTTATGAATGTTAAACATTAAAGTTTTCTTCACAGAGTTCTCAAAGAAATAATATACACATAAATCACTTCCTACCCCCCCCCCCCCCAAAAATCACAATTTTGTTTTCAAAGAACACACAAGTTCACTGTTTCTGAAACACAATCTGAATAATCTGACTAATCCCGGACGAGCCCCCACAAAATGTAGCCCTCCTGCCGGGTAGAATCATTGTGGCTCACAATGTAAGAATCTGTCTAAGGGATCTTAAATTTATCCACTTCCCCGGTGGAGGCACATTTCCCTTCAGTTACCTTATCAATTAACCCAGATCTCAGATCTTCACCTGATAGTGTCAGATGTATGTTTTCTATTTGAACATAATAATAATAAAAAAACACTGTTTTGTTTACCTTTAGATTTTAAAATACAAATCTCTCAAAGGGAAAAAAACTAATTAATAATAAACAGGTTTTTCCCCAGGAAATCACACAAAATTATGGCAGATCAATAAACATGCATTTATTCTTCTCCGTACTCTGTTGTCTTTGTTGTTGTTTCCCCACCTCCCCCCTCCCCTCTTTGAATGCCCAAATAATTCAATTCACAAAGTCACAACCAAAAATCACCATAAAATAAAATAATATAAAATGTCAATGTAATAAATTTAGCCAGCTGGGATTTTCAGTACACAGATGGCGCGCTAGTTGGAGCTCTTTGATGCAAAATCAGTGTACTCACGAATCAGGAAAAACAAGAATTCAAATTGCAGAATAATTCTCATCCAGGACGCGACCCACAATGACGTCGAGTGGATCTCAATGAACTCCTCCCTCCTCGTGGTAGCCAGATGCATCCGTGAAAGTAGATCCCCCAATTTCGACGATCTTTCGGTGTTAAAACAATAAACACACACTTAACATAAACTCCCAACTACACCACTGCAATACTTTTACCCCAAATCAACCAAATAAACACGGGTGTTCTTCCGGTTGTCAAACGAATTAGGCTACTAGCACTTAGACTTCAACACTGAACTTGAGAAAATAAACACGGGTATATTCTTCCGGATTTCACAATCTAAAATAATAAAACAAATCAACGATGATAGAAAAAACAAAACAGATTCTCTCACATGGTATCCTTGTGTTAGATCTCCTCCATCTCTCTCACTCACGCGAAACTGAAGTGCGCAGTCTCTCACCGAACTCTCCCGCAACGTTTTTTCTTTCCGTGCTGAAAGCTGCAAAACCGATGCGTGAACGACGCACAAACTTTCGTCACCGAGCTGCCACTCAAAATGTCCGTGAACGTTTTACTGCTGTCCGCTTTCTCAGCGCCGAACTTCCTGACTCATCATTTTTCCCCTCTGCCCCTTGAACTTCCGAGGTCAAAGTACACAGTTCTCATCGTCAGAATTACGCTCTTCGAAAACAAAATAAAATGCACCCATTTATGATTTGTCTTCCCTTACACACACATTTGAAAAAAACTTTTATATGTCTCATATATAAACATGAAAAAAATAAATAAAGTCGATCTACACTTTGTTTGAGTGTATTTTATCAGACCCAAATACAAATAATGAGATTCTCTTCTCATTAAAAAAACCGAAAGTTATTTATAAACCCAAACATTTATCCAGGTCTCTACATATGCATATGTAAGACTGGAAAAACTAGAAGGACTTTAAGAGAGGACCACTCTCTGAGAAAACAAAGGAAATTAACATTTGAACTCCCCCTCATGCACTATTGAGAGGAAGGTCTCACCTCCCTCATCCTAATCTACATTTCTCTCCCCCATTCTTCATCCTGGCAGAGATCTCCCAAACTCACACAAGAATCTAAATGGTTTAATGTGAATGATTATCATACATCTTTGGTATTATTTGAAATGTCTCGGTGTGACTGGTACAAATGTCTCATTCCCAAAGAAGTAAACCAAAAGATAATAAAGTTCTTAGGAAGTTTGGAAATATCTTCCACACCGGAGGGTGTGTCTTTGAGTTAACACCTTCTGACCATTTGACTGAATGCTAATTTTCCACTGCTAGCAAATGGTGACTTAGAGGTAAATTTCCACTGTGGATGATGCTTAGATTTGAAATGAGGTCTGGGTATATAATGAAACGCAGCGAGAGCTCGGGGCCTTTTCTGTATTTGAGATCGGCCCGTGAGACTGAGAGTTGCGAGACTCTCAGCCTCACGCATTTCTTGTCGGGTAAACTTTTTCCTCTTTGTTCTAGAGCATTTGATGTTTTGCATTGATTATCTTTGAATTGATTATGAAATTGTAATGATACATTTACCTGACATATTAAATTGTAAACGTTTGATTTTACTCTGATTGACTCTGAGTTTGTTCTCCCAAGGAGATTATCGGATTCGTATTCTCCCGCAAGACTGCGTCAGATTGTCGACGGCTAATAATTTGTCACTAGTTCAAGTGTACTTGTTTTGTAGAGACGGGGCATTCCGTTTAGGGTAGCTAACGTGCTACTTGACCAACCTAAATTTGGGTACGTCTATTTTACCTCTGTCTTAATTTAAAGTAACTTTAGATAAGTGGACGTGAGAAATCACGGGCCTGGTCAGTGTAAACTATTATGAGGGAAGTATTGTTGGTCAACTCATACCTATAATATGGCCAAAACCTCTACTAAAGTATAACTATTGAATTAAGTTCAAGTGTATGCAATTCAAGGGGACTAAACGAAAAGTATCTCTGATTGTGTTTTGGGTGAATCCGACCGTCTGAGATATTAGTCAAAAACCTCTGTTTAGTGACGAAACTGACGAGATTGTGATCGTAAGACCCGCAGAAGATGCGAGGACCTCTAAGCGGCATAGTTTCCTAATCTGAACGGGTAAAACATAATTAAAGAGTTTCAAAAGAATAATCAAACATTCGCTCACTTTTAATGATACCCAGATATCATTAAAACCCTTTTCATTTATGGAGTCAGATGAAATAACGAGTAAATACATAAGACAAAATGTATTGAATTTAATTAAAAGTCCCTTTGCCATGAGAAGAGACGGAACACGCGTGAGACCTTCACCGCTAATTCGAATACCGCCATTGGATCGAGTTAGACAGCCCTACACATATGAGAACTAGGCTCACTTTATTTACGTATTCACATTATTGGCAATATTTGTATGGAAAGAAATTTACAGCATTTCTCCAATATTTACAGCATTACATCAATGCAAAATGATCTATATCCTAATCATTTGTTAACAACATGTATTCATTACTTCAATGAGCTCATTGTTTCTGACTTAAATTAATACATTGTTAGCTAACTCCGTGATTTGTTTATGTACATTTCTAAAATACATAACTTGGACACAGTCACCTCTGATAACAGATCACTCTAAATTGTAATGTAGACACATGCATTTTCTGTTAAGCTGCTTTGAAACGATATGTGTTGTGAAAAGCGCTACACAAATAACTGTAAATTGGATTGAATTTCACCAAAATAAAAGCTTGAGGGTTTGAATAATTGAATGTAAAGAATTTTGGACATACTTTTGTTCTTTGTATCTGGATGTCTCATATGACACATTTTCATATTAAATGAAATGTTAAATTGCAGTTCAAATCGCAATAAATGACAAAATAATCACAATATTGTTTGCAGCCCTATAAATAATTAAAAAATAAAAACAAAATAAAACCCTTACTAATTTTTTTATATATTTTCAGGATGGAATAGCATGGAAATGTGTCATAAATTATTATATAAATTATAATATTAACTTAAAATGTCTGTGGGGTACTTTAAGAAAATATTTTATGTTCAAATATTTATATGTTTATATATATATTTAAAAAAATATACATATATGCATACAGGTCCTTCTAAAAAAATTAGCATATTGTGATCAAGTTCATTATTTTCCATAATGTAATGATAAAAATTAAACTTTCTTATATTTTAGATTCATTGCACCCCAACTGACGTATTTCAGGTCTTTTATTGTTTTAATGCTGATGATTTTGGCATACAGCTCATGAAAACCCAAAATTCCTATCTCAAAAAATTAGCATATCATGAAAAGGTTCTCTAAACTAGCTATTAACCTAATCATCTGAATCAACTAATTAACTCTAAACACCTGCAAAAGATTCCTGAGGCTTTTAAAAACTCCCAGCCTGTTTCATTACTCAAAACCGCAATCATGGGTAAGACTGCCGACCTGACTGCTGTCCAGAAGGCCATCATTGACACCCTCAAGCAAGAGGTTACGAGACAGAAAGAAATTTCTGAACAAATAGGCTGTTCCCAGAGTGCTGTATCAAGGCACCTCAGTGGGAAGTCTGCGGGAAGGAAAAAGTGTGGCAAAAAACGCTGCACAACGAGAAGAGGTGACCGGACCCTGAGGAAGATTGTGGAGAAGGACCGATTCCAGACCTTGGGGGACCCGCGGAAGCAGTGGACTGAGTCTGGAGTAGAAACATCCAGAACCACCGTGCACAGGCGTGTGCAGGAAATGGGCTACAGGTGCCGCATTCCCCAGGTCAAGCCACTTTTGAACCAGAAACAGCGGCAGAAGCGCCTGACCTGGGCTACAGAGAAGCAGCACTGGACTGTTGCTCAGTGGTTGCATGTCATTCGGAAATCAAGGTGCCAGAGTCTGGAGGAAGACTAGGGAGAAGGAAATGCCAAAATGCCTGAAGTCCAGTGTCAAGTACCCACAGTCAGTGATGGTCTGGGGTGCCATGTCAGCTGCTGGTGTTGGTCCACTGTGTTTTATCAAGGGCAGGGTCAGTGCAGCTAGCTATCAGGAGATTTTGGAGCACTTCATGCTTCCATCTGCTGAAAAGCTTAATGGAGATGACGATTTCATTTTTCAGCACGACCTGGCACCTGCTCACAGTGCCAAAACCACTGGTAAATGGTTTACTGACCATGGTATTACTGTGCTCAATTGGCCTGCCAACTCTCCTGTCCTGAACCCCATAGAGAATCTGTGGGATATTGTGAAGAGAAATTTGAGAGACGCAAGACCCAACACTTTGGATGAGCTTAAGGCTGCTATCGAAGGATCCTGGGCCTCCATAACACCTCAGCAGTGCCACAGGCTGATTGCCTCCATGCCACGCCGCATTGAAGCAGTCATTTCTGCAAAAGGATTCCCGACCAAGTATTGAGTGCATAACTGAACATAATTATTTGAAGGTTGACTTTTTTTGTATTAAAAACGCTTATTTTATTGGTCGGATGAAATATGCTAATTTTTTGAGATAGGAATTTTAGGTTTTCATGAGCTGTATGCCAAAATCATCAGTATTAAAACAATGAAAGACCTGAAATATTTCAGTTGGTGTGCAATGAATCTAAAATATATGAAAGTTTAATTTTTTATCATTACATTATAGAAAATAATGAACTTCATCACAATATGCTATTTTTTTTAGAAGGACCTGTATATGTATATTTTCCTTCCTTCCTTCCTTCCTTCCTTCCTTCCTTCCTTCCTTCCTTCCTTCCTTCCTTCCTTCCTTCCTTCCTTCCTTCCTTCCTTCCTTTCTTTGCTGGAATGCTGGAGCCTATCCCAGAATCTTGGGCTGTAGGCAGGAGAAGCCCCTGGATGAATGGCCAGTCTATCACAGTGATTCCTATTCATGTGAATAAGAGGTTCATTTAGATTTTGGGCCTTTTTAAAATATGAATTTTAATGTATTTAAAATGCTCTGCTGCAAAATACATCAAAATACAGTAGCTAGTAGTCATTTTTTTATCCAAAACTTTTTCTGTATTACTTGATCTAAAAGTAAATATAGCTGCAAGCAGCAATTAAGGGGCCAAGCATGGAATCAACAGTACTGTTAAGTAAATTGAATCATTCCTAATGATGATTTTTGTAAAATGTAATGTTATGAAACGGCCTATTTTGACTTTTGACCAATAACTGTATCAGTCACCAAATAGGAACACTTTAAAAAAGGATTTTGTTGTAATATTGGAGTAAATTTGACAATAAAATACAAAACATTTCAAAATTCATGTATAATTCAGTGTTTACCTTTTCTTTTACTTTTTCTTTTATTTGTAAAATTTAAAATGTGGAAATTGCTTCTACACCACTTTAAAAGAATACTCCACAGATTACTTGAACTTTTAAATACCTGAAAGCATTTTGGCTACCCGTATGCACATGTAGTTAAATGACAAATTGGAACCATAAATCACTAGCATAACAAAACCATACAGCAACTTAATAAATGCCCATCTTTCAGGTGAGAGATGGATCTCAAGGGTTTATGGAACTCCAACCCAAATGTGGCAATGAGACGTGTCAGTGCTTGAGAAAATATACATGCCATTCTATATCACTTACCCTGCTGTCATGCGAGGAAGTGCCTGTCTCCAAAGGCACTATGCTATCAAAGTCATCCGTCACCTCCGAGAGGGACGTCTGCTCGGTGCCACAGCATTTTGCTCACTTTGCTCATCTTTGCAGTGGGAGTTTGAGCAGATTGCATTACCAAAGCACTTATTGAGGAGAAAGCTTTCCATATAATCCAATTGCTGGCGGAGTGTGGCAGCCATTCATCTGCATGGAGTTGGAGGGTGGTAAGGTTGTATCGTACGACTATCCCGCCTAGTCCACTACTCATCCTACACTACTCTTCACTGATTACTTCAGTAGAGACAATGTACACACATTCAATATCTCTTCTGCCTTATCCATCACTGATAGTGCTGGGCATATGGTATAAAACCCTGTCGGGAATTTTTATTGAAATCAGATCGGGTCAGCTGGTCACCTTTGCTGGTCAGCATTATCTGCCCCTAAATGTTGTATGTGTGTTTTGTTTTTATGTTTTTTCCTAATTTTATGTATTGTAAACCACACTGGCCAACTGGTGTTGCGTTAGTTGTGCTATAGAAATTAAATTGACATTGACATACCTCTTAGCATGCTAATATATGCACCATTTAGTGATAGATGAGGTAGAAAAGTGTATATTTGATCAGTTATTCTCCCAATTTTTTTAGGTGATGGGACACTTTGAGTGTTTTCTTCTATTTCTTGAAATAGCCTACATTTTCAAGGATCATGTTGGTTGTTCACAGACTAGCATCATGAGTTTTATTATTTGTTGATTTTTCATGTCCTGGAGGGAAATCGTTCGCTTTCCAGCTAATGATCCATACTTTTCCCCAGACTTTTTTAATGATTATTTCTTAAAAAAAAACTAGGCTGCCAACTAAGTGAACCTAAATGATCCTACGGTTTGCTAGCAACTGAACAAAATACTATTACTCAGTTTGCTAATTAACTGGAATTAATTATTTGCTAATCAATTCAATGTTGTTCATTTAATGTTCATTTAATTTTTTTGTCATTTTTATTTATCATACTAATAATTTGATATATTATTTCATATGTAATTTAATTCAATTTCATTTTAATTTTCAGCAAATCAACTTGCGAAACATTTGGAATTATTCACGGACTAGAACCACTGCCTTTAAGTGCACTGCCCCGTTGACAAACTAAAGGTAGAATTTTTGCACATTTCTCAGACTGTGAAAGGGCATCATTTCTCCAGAACCTTTGTCAGGAGCATGATTAGGGTTAGGGTTTTGGATGTAGGTGGTTGGTGTGACCTATAATCAGGCGCTGATGACAGAAGTATTGGGCCGCAGCGGCATTCTGCTCCAGCCGTTTTCATATTCCTACATTGCAGGTCGCAAAGCGGGACAGCTGAGATCATCGGGATATGAAGACAATCCCATACCTTCCGCTAGCGTTGTCTAACAGTGCTCCATTACTGGAGCCTTTTCGCCTGGCAACAGCTGTGAGGCTGGGCCGCTTGCCATCCTCTTATTGATCGGGCCTGCACCCGCCTCCATTAGTGCCCCTGCCTGTCCCTGACGGAGGCAGACTGTCTGTGGGGAGCTATCACTGCCAATAAATTACCATACAGGAACAGTGTATCAGAGCACATGCTGAACAACTTTACCTGCGACGGTTTCACCTCAAAACCCTGTTCAGGTGCACATTGTGTGAAATGCTTCAGAAGCGAATGAAGATCGGTTTGTTGGTTTGAGTTTGGTGTGACGTGCACGGCTGGCTCTATTTGCACTGACCCGGATGCTACACACATACAGAGACGAACATGTTCAGAGAGAGCTGGGGTTGAAGTCTCATTAACATTTTATAACCTTCCTCCCTCTGAAGTTCTTTTTTTTAATGGGGCCTAATTACTACATGCATATTGATTCAACCCTTCCCCTGCACTTCCTGGGTGTAGTATCATCTCTCCAAATCAAATCAAGCAGCTCAGAAAACCACACTCGCATCTCATCTCATCGCAATGGCCTCGTCACTGGCCCTTTTGAAGACCGCAACGGCGTGAAATGCAGCTTTAAAGCGATCAGATAGTCTATATGCATGTAAAGCAATATGGGGAAGTTTTTGAAATGGGGGTAAAGTTAATGCCTTTGTTGTAAAAAAAACGAAGAATTGTGGAGGCAGCTGAAGTGAATCAGGATTAAAGGCTGAGGAGATAAACCTCTTTCCGGCCGTAATAAGGCCTGATTACCTCTGATGACTATGCCGTAAATTAATGCCTGAATTGCCAGAAATGCATAAAAATTTACAGTTAAACAGGAGCTGAGCTCGTGAACCCAGCGGCCTTGAAATCCCTGATAAGCACAGCTGTATGTTTAATTTGTTGGTGTCTGTGCATGTTAAAAAGGTCTCTGACAGAAATTGACCGGTGCTGTTATTGCACTCACAAGCAAACACACACAAGTTGACACACATTCAAGAACACACAAACAGCAACAGGATCATGTGGCTTCCTCTTTGTAAAACAGTGTCACAATAACAGCACACAATTAAAATCGTAAAGGCTGAAAACTAACCCCATACACATGTTGAATTTTTTTAAATATATTTATAGTGTAACATTTGGAATTTTCAAAATTCATCAATTTCCTAGTCTCTGTGATTTTATGTGCTAGGCAAGATAAAGTGCATGCTTCGGAAGTGAATGCTACACACATACAGTGAATGAAGATCAGTTTGTTAGTTTGAGTTTAGTGTGATGTGCATGGCTGGCTCTATTTGCACTGACCCGGATGCTACACACATTCAGAGAGGTCATATATATATATATATTCTCTTAAAATTGCTCATTAAGTTATTTATTAATTGCTCATTCATTTATTTGAGACGGTTAAAAACGTAATATTGTGAAATATTATTACAATTTAAATGTGATTAATTGTAAATTTTATTTTAATATGTTTTAAACCATATTATATTCCTGTGGTGGCAATGCTGAATTTTCAGAATCATTACTCCAGTCTTCAGTGTCGCATAATCCTTCAGAAATCATGCTAACATTCTGATTTAGTGCTTAAGAAACCATGATACTTTTTTCTCACAACTTCTGTTGTCACTCTGAGCATCTCCCAAGCTTCTTTCTTTCTGTCCGAGATTATCAAAGCATTTATGTTTTGTTGAGAAGGCAATCCCATAATGCATTGCAATGAGTTGACAAAAAGAAAAAAATTGCAGATAAATGATTACACAAACAGTTTCAATCTAGCAAAAATGTTATGCTTATTAAAGAGTATTGCATCATTAGCTTAGCAACATTATCACCACTATTATACTTAGATACATTAAGTCTCCAGGAGTAAGAGCAGATTCAGTGGTAGCAAAACTGTGTGGAGGCATAAGGAGAAGATAAACTGGTAACCCTTTAAAGGTACCATAAATTTCAGTGCGATGAAATAGGAAGCAACTACCCAGTTCTAAGATGTTTGCAAGGCTTTATAAATGGCAACATGAATAATGAGAGGCACTTGGAGGGAACTCAATTTCTTCAGCTTTACTAGGTTGCGCCTATATATGTGGTGAGAGCTGGAGGCGAGAGTGAAGGCCTTGTGGGAGGACCAGGAGGCTTTGAGCCACTAGAGCCTCTTGCTGTGGAAGATGCAGCTAGTGAAGTTGATGAGAGACAGAAGATGAGAAAGAGAAAAGGAAGTGAGAACGAGACCATCACATCAAACCCCTTTGCTAGGTCCCAGACGAAGGCTTCCCCTCAAATGTGGGTAATTGCTTTCCTTCCCAACACATCCTGCACCTTCCTCCTCCCCTTTATACTGAGCTGATCTCCCAATCTCCAGCCTGCACAAAGAACCGCTGTAGAATAATGTAGCGCAGATGTCATCCTGCTTATCAGAGTGTTGGCACTGGGGCTGAGGAGTCAGCCGGCACTTTTATACATAACAACCCTTCAGAATCAGACAGAGGGATCTGTCGGCCCGGAGCGATGGAATGTGACAAGCTCCTGTCAGAGCGATGGATTTCCACATTTGCCCGGGTCGAGTCCGACGGAGCAGTCTGAGAAATAAAAGAGAAAAAGCTAGTTTCTGCAGTTTCTCTCTCTATAGCTTTTTACGTTCTTCCTTTCTGCCATAATTCATTCGTCTCTCATTTTTATGTTTTTTTTTACCCCTAAGTGAGGTAATTATAAGCACAGTGATATAAATGTCCCACATTGTAAACATTTGCAGCTTATTAAAATACAATTAGAGAAATGTGCATGAACTTAGCACCTGTACTACGTTCTTCATATGTGGATTACTTAGTTAGCTGACATTTTTTATTTATTTTTATTTTTAAGTTCATTTGAGAGTTCATTTGAGCAACAGGTCTGTATGGCAACATTAACACTGTGAGTTTTCTCTCGCAATATATGAAGTGGCAAGTTGTCCAGTTCGGTTGCGTTCACACACAGCGAGGGTTTTCCGAGAATGCTTTTGCGGGTCCTGAAAATGTATAGGTTGTGAGCTTGGTAATGCGGTTGTCACTCCCGTAAATAACTGAACTGTGTATGAACATGACCATATTAAGGTCCGCTGCTGTGTTAACATGGCCTATGCTCAAAGCTTGAGAAGGCTTATTTAACATAAACTAGATCAGACTGTGTCTTTATACACAGAGGTGAATGAAGTCAGAAGTCTGTCCTAGCAATAGTCGATCCATTCTTATGAGAGCACCCCATTTAGTATTATAAATAATACGATTTTTTATAATAATTTAAAAAGTACATAGATATTGATAGTATCATAGCATAATATTTTACTCGTAACGGTACCGGTTATACATTTTGGGGAGCCTAACATACTGTAAGCTATGTAAATCAGGTTGTGTCAGTGCTATGCTTTAATAACAACACAAACTGTCTGATTTGATTTTTTTTGCACTCTCTACAGTGCAGTTAATGCAAATTAAAGAGTGATGTCTGTTGTGCCATTAGAAAAGTGTTGCTGACCCTTTATTATAATGATTTTGTTTCTTGCCCATGTAAGAACACAGGTTTTTTTTTCTGTCATCAGAAGTGCAATTCAATTATTAGGAAGTTAATCTTGGGATATTAACAACTCTAATATGTGTATTAAAAATATCATAATTAAAAATAAAATATAATATGTGTGTGTGTGTGGTACTTATTTATTTTTGTATTTGTATCATTTGTATCATTTTAGTTTTGTTTTAGTTTGTTTTATGTAAGGTTGAAGGTTCACTTTATTTC
The DNA here is from genome assembly GCA_030578275.1 of Meda fulgida. Lineage (NCBI taxonomy): Eukaryota > Metazoa > Chordata > Actinopteri > Cypriniformes > Leuciscidae > Meda > Meda fulgida. Next base: position 15,561,372 of record CM060624.1, on the reverse strand, counting down.
CATTCAAGAACTGAAAATTGTTTCATCATTGGCGGTTCATCTAAAAGGAGCAAATAGACTTCTCTCATCTTTTGAAAATAAATGTTTTTATTCTGTATTACTTTGTTGTCATGCCTTATTTATAACACACACATTGTTCCATTAGCCTGTGATGACACACAATACATGATCAAAAACTACATCATGCTCAGAGTAATACCAAATTCCCATCACAGCATACTGCAATACAACAAAATGTGCTGAACAGTAAATGTGCCATAGCTGCTTCATTTGCCAGTAAATAGTAAGATCACTCTGGCATCTCTTATGACTCAGCAGGAGCGTTGACTGAATCACTCGGGTTTAGTAATCCACAGATGTTTTGTTTGAGGCAGTATGTACACAAGTAAAATAAAAATTGCTTTACTCTATGTGATATAATTTCTTTTTTGTTATTGTGCCATTACTTAATGGACTCCTGGCATTGTTGCACACTTTTTCTTAGCTACCGCAGTTGACTTGCCATTTTAAATTGGGATTTAACCTTTTATTTACATGACGTTAAAAAAGAGCATGTGGTGGTTTTGTTACCCACATGACCCCTTTCATTATTAACTGCAAGTATGAAAGCTAAAATATTTAACTCAATATAATTTTCATTGGTGTTGTAGCTTGTACTGAGTAACCATCTTCTGTACCATGACGTTTTCCTCTTTTAGTGGGCTACACTGATTGTAGTATCACATTATCCTCTATTATTATTCAGCTTTTTGCAGTACTCTGTCCTCAGCCATTACTGTGTAAAGAGTTTACATTATTGTACTGCATATGTGTGCGTTTATTGACTTCCTTTTTAGTGCACAGTGCTGAGCACAATTACCACTTTGTGGCTGTAAGGACAGCAATTTGAATGGTGTGTCAGTGTGTGTTATGTGTCTATGGGAGTTAAGGCTGTGGACTCTGAAATGCTTGAAATCTGTTGTGGGGTCAGGATCAAGCGGTATATGGTTACAGTGTTGCTTTGTTAATAACAAACGCATATGACTGACATGAGCCGACTCTTTCATTCAGGTGGTGTTTGCCGGCCCCCTAATGGTGCACAGTGAATGCATAGTGGATGCCCTTTTTGTCTGCAATTCTTTGGTTTTTATCCCACCTATTCAGGCTAAAGATTTTACACAATTTTCATTTGGTGGAGAGTATTTTACCGATATTAAAAGAAATCTGTTTACACTACTGTTCTAAAGTTTGAGGTTGGTAAAAGAAAGAAGTCTCATAATCTCACCAAGGCTATATTTATTTATAGTGTATAAATATAAAATATAGAAAATACAAAAATATAGTATAAACAGCAATATCACAAGTTCACACTTACATATAATTAAAGGGAATAAAGTATAATGCGTATTTGGCGTGCTGTCCGGGGGGAGGGCTCCGAGCTCGGAATTCGGCCCGAACCCAGAGTACGTATGTAAGGTGGGTTAGGATTATAAGGGTGGAGAAGGGGTGGTGGAGGGACGCTGCTAAACTGTCGGAGAAATGAGGTGAGACTGCTGAGTCTATATATACACGTTTTAATCATGATTGCTGAGTGCTCTCCACCCGTGTTAATTATCTGAACGTGCTTCTCCCGAACTTTGTTAATAAAACATCATTTTGTGAAATGTTATTGCAATTTAAAAGAACTGTTTTCTATTCTAATATAATTCCAAATGTAATTTATTCCTGTGTTGGCAAAGCTGAATTTTCAGCATCATTACTCCAGTCTTCAATGTCACATGATCCTTCAGAAATCATTCTAATATGATGTTTGGTAATTAGAATGTCTTTACTTTTACTTTACAAGTATTATTTTTTTATTTTTTATTTTTTAACACACATATTTTGAACAATAGTTTGTATGTGTTCTGTTATCTGTTCTATTTACTTTCACTCGATCAATTCAGTCAATGCATCCTTGCTGGATACAAGTATTTTTTCTTTTTTCTTTTTTTTTAACACATATTTTGAACAATAGTTTGTATGTGTTCTGTTGTCATGGCAAACAAGGGATCCAGAATCTGTACCATACTGGTTATCAGCAAATATGAAAGATTTTTGTCGTATTAGCTGATATTGGAGATTCAGTTGTTGTATTACCTTATATTAGGTGTGTTTCAGACATTTATTTGATACATTTAATTGATTTTAGTTTATTTTTTATTTATTTAGACTAAATACTATAGCATTTCAATATTTGACATTTATTTTTTTATTGTGAATAATATTAAACAAATGATCAGCTTAAATGTTAATATCAGTGCATGCATACTCCAAACAATTTATACCACAAAATCCCTCCAGAATCTGGTTTTGTGAACTTTGTGCCCATCTCCTGTCCTTCACTCAAGAGAAATTTGGCTACCTGTGATTACCCATCTATCCCTTTGCTCACCTCCCTGTGAGACACTCTGACAGCTTGTCACCCCGCCACCCGTTCCCTTCACCGGCATCGGCCAATCCCTCTGACCCTTCTCCCCTTCGCAAAGGTTCTAGCCCTGCTGACTCTGTCATCCCAATGGAATATAATAGTCACCATCCTCGACGGAGGGCAGAATTGGAAAAGCATATATCTTCAAACATGCCGGCGCATTCTCACCCACTTTCACACCGACTCAAAATCAAAAAACTTAGCCAGTCGTTTCAGATCAACTTCATGTTTGTGATTTGAGAGTTTCTCTGTTTACAATTTGGACAGATTCAAACACTTCAGTCACCTGTCCCCCCCCCCCCCCCCACACACACACACACTTACACACTTTAGCAGTGGCTAAGTGTGTGAATTTTTCTCCTCTCTGCTACAGTAAACTGCCTGTCAGTCATGATTTCTCATCCCGTTTGTCACAGATTTTCTTTCTCTCTGTCTTGTTTTGCAGCTCACCAACTACTCCGCCCTTCTTCATCTCCGCGCCTCCTGTATGCAGGCAGGGACCACTTGAGGTGATAAACTTTATGACTGCTATTTTGGGCTATATCACGTGGATTACAGTTATTCGTCGTCTTTTTTTTTTTTATAGCCCTGCGCATAGAAAGGTGCAACTTAATCGTGTGGAAGCGGCCTGCCACTCTGCCTGCTATGATAGACTGCACGGCTGTAGGTTATGGAGCTCAAGAGAGTGGTGACTCAGCCATATGTCCCGGCTCTGTTTCAGATCCCCCGCTGTTCAAATTGAGTCTTAGCAAGTGGAGATGCACTTCCATGCCCTGCCTCGGGATGTCTGTAATGAACGGTTACACTCCAGAAAAGGTTGCTTTGCTTGGAATTGAATCCCCTTCGCTCTTGGCTTGATTGTGCACACATGTGGCGTTCAGCAGGACGCCCCCCTCATTCTGTAGAAATGACATGGCAGAAGTGAGCTCTTCAATACAAGTAAAGAGCGTTTCTGATGAGTTGTATCCTAGTTTGTTAAGCAGGGCGATGTAGTGCTTTTCTAGAGTTTTTACCTAATGACTGATGACTAATGTCTCATTTTGTTACTTTCCCTTTCCTGTTTGTCCATTTGTGGAACATCAGTTTTTGAATTTATATGAATATCAAATTTTGTACTGGCAGGTTCTTCTGTCTTTGAAATTTAACTCTTTCAAGGAACTTTATGTGAACAGCAATGTGAAGCCCTTGATAAAGATAATCAGGTGTAATATGGCTTTGTTCAAATTGCAAGACACTTTTTTAAAGAATTTTTTTAGCCTGACTTCAATTTATATGTGGCCAGATCAGACTTTTTTTCCCCTGTTCAGACTGCAGTCACTTTTTCTAGTTTGTACAAACTTGTTGTAAGAATGCAAACTCATGTAGGTTCACCACGTTTAACACTTTAGCAATGGATTATTCACCATAAATAGTTTTTCATCAGGACGGTGTCCAAATCTGAAAGTAATCTTTGTAGGCAACAACATAAAAACAAGAAAAGGGTGATGAATGCAATGTTGTAATGTCTTTAAGTCTTCTTGCTGCAACACCTGGCGTAACATCCCTTTGCTCAACGAATGACGGAAAAACCACATGAAATCTGATCTGACCGTTTAGACTGAGATGCATCAAAAAACGTTTTTAATCAGATTTCAAACCACTTATCAAGGTTGTTTTTTAAGAATCGATTTTCATGTTTTTTTCCAGAAAAAAAAAACAGAAATCAGATTTTTACATCTAGTGCACTGATAAAAGCAGACATCAGTCTAACAATGAGAGAAACAGTTGTACTTTAAATGAACACCATTAAGCTTCCCTTTTCCAGCAAATGGGTTCTTGTAGGGTCAAATTTGTGGTACATGTTTAACATGTTTTGTTTTTATGTTTTCACTTCTTGATATTGAGTGTCATTACACTTGGCCAGATATATTGTTATCCAAATGCCCACCACTTGGTTCTATCCATTGCTTGTTGATTGGATTTTAAGATGTGGGCGTTGCACTCAAAAATGAATGCGAACTTGCAGTTTATTGTGAAGGTGCTCGTTTAAATTAACTAAATGATTGAGGAAGTCTCTAGGCAATAGAGTTGTGACTTTTTGATGACAATTTGCATGGTCAAAAACAAAATGTTACAATGACTTTAAACTTTAAACTATGCATGTGAATGATGGCTTGTGAATGATGAAGAGAAGTAAGATAATACTTTTTTTAAGCAATTGAATGAGGAACACGAACCTGGAGCCAGAATATGATAGATACTGTACATGTGGGTGTTTTTTTGTTGTTTTACTTGGCCCAGTAAGCATCCACCCACAACACCCTGGCCTAGCATATTTTCTTCAGAAAAGATAAAAATCTAGTTTTGATAATATGATTGCATTTTAAAGCTAATTTCTCGGAATTTCTCTGGCACAGGAGGGTCCTGGGGGGCTTTATTCATTGTGTCAGTGGACAGTAAACCGACCAGTGTCTAATTAGTTTCTTCATCCATGAACAGGAATCAATTCCAGAACCAGGGCTTTGGCAAATAGCTTCCTTTGAAGCTACGCTATATTGCAGATCTCAGAGTTGAGAGTGGCCGAAAATAGCTTGCTTCATCTTGTGTCCTGTATCAGAAGGTTTGCTGTGGCTATAATGTTACTTTGTTTTGAATAAAACCCTTTACCTGTATTCCTCCCATGGGTGACTCACACCCCCCTGACAACCCCAAACACATGTAAACCGCTTTTTGCTGAAAATGCTGCCGTGGACAAATATGTCTCATAAATAGCCTCCTGTGTACCACACTACCCATCAGCCTTGCCATAAACCGCTGCAGATTCAGCTGGAGAAAGCAGGCGAAGGAGGCCCCCCGGGCCAATTTACTGGCCCCCCTGATGCGGTGCTGTGCTGTGATCTGTCAGGCGGTCACTGGAGCCTCGCGGTGACAGACAGGCCAGCGTTCCACTCGACCCGCTCCTCAACAGAGACCGAATTAAAGAGTCCCCCTTTGGCAGACAACTCCCTCTCACTTTTGCGCTCTAAGTCTTGTCCTTTCTTCCGGTCTCTCTCTCTTTGTCTCTGTCATTCCTCAGCACACTTCATGATCATGTCTCGCGTGGAGCTGTAGGAATGGGCTTACTCGTCCTCATTAAGTTTGAGCGCAAGGGGGCTAATCCTCTAGCGAGCAGCCGTGGATTTGTGCTTCCCTCAAAGTCGGAGCTCACAACTCCAAATTTTAGATATCGCTCAGGAAAGTTCTGATGCTGTCTAATCCCCCGCACTAGTCTCCTTCTCACAGAAGGTATACTCTCAGACTCGTTGCTATTGGCAGAAGTGGAGACAGAGCTTGTCCTTGGCCCAGAAAGGGGCTCACAGCGCGCTCTGTTGCGTCAATGGGCTGAGAGCCATCACTGCGACTGCACTAGTCTTCCATTAGTCGACGAGTGTGTATGTGGCCACGAACTGAACGGAAAGCTTTAAGAAGCACAATTTTGAGACACATTCCCTTTCCTGCACTTCCGTAAGCTGTCAGCAGGGCTTGCTGTATGAAATTATGGCGGCTGATGAAGTGTTAGCCGCTTAGCGGGGATCCTGTCGATGCAGTGAGATGAAGGGCCGGGTTGGGTTACATACATAACAAATCCATTATCTTGGGCGTCCAGTGACCTTTATGGAAATGGATGTGTCATGTTCCAAAGCCCCCTTTAATCTTTGTCAGTATTATAGCTAATAGATAACCAGTGAGTTATGCTTTCCTTGCATACGGTTTGTTCATGAGGCCACAAACTTTAAAGAATCGTATTGATGCCAAATGAACATATGTGGGTGTTTCTTCAACTATTTGCACTTTAGGTCCTGTGGACTTTTAGAAAATACACTCTTTTAAAAATCTTTTCACACTCACTTGTTAATTTAATTTGTCCACTAAAAAAGTCTATATAAAAACAATGATAATAATAGTAAAAACATGTATGTATTTATATAACTTTTTTTTATGAGCTTTTCCACCTCGTTCCCTGCTTCTGAAACCATGTATTTCGTTTTTTGTGATGGAAATGACAGTGGTGGAAATTACATTTAATACATTTTGGTATGGCTGACTTTGTCTTGCTATGGCTAATTTCATAGCTAGCATTTTAAGTACAAATAGTATTAAACATATGTAATGGATTTTGTAAGCTTATTGTGTAGTTGTGCTTGTCATTTGTTTTATTTGTAATAACACAATGAAACATGGCAAATTGTGCAGACAAAGAAATTATGAACATATGCAAAAACAACACAGAACCGATGAAATATTAATAATTTATTATGTTGTAGTCAGTGTTTGCTTTTCCCTGTAAGCTTTTTGTTTTTCTATGCATTTTTTGCATAGTAAAATAAAATCTGTAGCTGTAGTTTCCTTTTATTCCAAATAATTTTGTCAGATAATTTCCTTAACCAAGTTGAGTGTTTGGTGCTATACTCTCATATGAAATATTTTCCTCGAACTCTGTTTTATCGAACTTGTATGGTCATTTAAAACAAATATCCCCTCCGTACATCACTTTTGGCCACTTCTGTATATATGTATGCATATATATTATTTTATTTAAAAAAGATTGTCCTTTGATTTGTAAGTGCACAAAGTTGAAGTAACACCTGTATAATGTAAACTCTTCAAAACACTTGCATTTGCTCCGCAGTTTGCTCTCTAAGAAATGATTCAAACCTGTTTTAACCCGTGCCAACATCTGTTTTGTAGTTTATGGTCATGCATCTTCACTAAATAATCTCCTTTCGATTAAGGTTCATCTGAGGTTGTGCCTTCTGCTGGAGTTCAGTGTTTGTTTTCCTCTTGGTGAAATGGCACGGTGACCAAACTATCTCTTGACCTTATATCCTCTCCCTCTCCCATCTTCTCCCACCAAGTTCAGTCCCTCTAATGGAATCAGAGGTGACAAGTTCACATCCACTTCCAGAGAGCCCTCAATGCTGACCTAGTTTTCCTACAATGCACTACCATTGCTCACATCCGACACACACACACGCACACACACACACACACACACACACACACACACACACACACACACACACACACACACACACACACACACACGCACGCACGCACACACACGCACACGCAAACACACAAACTCTGTCCTTTTTGGGCATTAACCCCACTTTGACAAGTGAAGGGGAAAATGTGTACCCATCCCATTTCATCACACCCCCACCACCCATTCCTTGAAACACTTCAGTGCTTGGCACAATGCCAGCTGAGGAGGCTGGTAGTATGTGTTGGTACACTATCCCAGTGCTCTGCTGCTGGCAGCTGAATAACTGTTAAACCATGAAGGCCTGGAACTAGAAAATTTAGACTAACACTTCTAAAATATTCACATTATGATCCTGATTAAAGTCTCTTTTTTTTGCTTTTTCTAGGATTTTTAATATAGAGACCTCAAAAGAAGGGATTTTTAATATTACAACATGTAATTAATATTTTGAGAATAAAGTCAGAATTACTAGAAAAAAATCACAGAATTATGAGATTAATGTGCCTTACGTTAAAGGGATAGTTAACCCAAAGATAAAAATCCTGTCATTATTTGCTCACCCTCAAGTTGTTCCAAACCTATATTAATTTTCTTTCTTCTGCTGAACACAAAAGAAGATATTTTGAAGAAGATGGGTAACCAAACAGTTGATGGGCCCCATTGACTTCTATAGTAGGGAAAAAAATACTATTTAAGTCAATGGGGTACATCAACTATTTGGTTCCCGACATTCTTCAAAATATCATTTTTTTTGTGTGTGTGTTCAGCTGAATAAGATAAATTCATACAGGTTTGGAACAACATGAGGATGAGTAAATGATGACAGAATTTTCATTTTCCCCCTGTCATTGTTCTAATGCAGTTTTTTGTTAGATGTTTTTATTTTAAGTGTTTTAGAAGAATGTCTTCACATTATTACTTTTTTTTAAATGATTTGCTTTATATCTTATTTTCCATTCCATTTTTTTTTTCAATAAGATTTTTTTTAATGTTTTTGAAAGAAGCATCTTTCGCTTACCAAGGTTGCATTTATTTAACCAAAACTACAGAAAAACTACAGTAAAAATCATTCTAATATGCTGATTTAGTGCTCAAGAAACATTTATTATTATCAATGTTGAAAACAGTTGTGCTTTAATGTCAGTCTTTAATGTATAGAGAGTTCAAAAGAACAGCATTAATTTGCATTAGAATGGTTTATTTAAAAATATATATTTTGTGTGTGTTCTTATTTAAATTACTTTTATTTCTCTAGAAATTATATATGGATCATTTTTAATTTTATATTGATCTTTTTCGGCCTTGTTTTTATTTGTGGAAAAAAAAATCAATGGCGTCTGTCCTTGGTACCATCCATGGCTGTGCAAACCCTTCCTGGGAACATTCCTCATAAACAGCCGTATTGGTGAGTTTGGACATGTGCGTCCTGAATGATTTGCTGATTTGTGAGTGGGAGTGTTTGTGTACAGGCATGTGGGTTTGTGCTCAGAATACATCCTCTCTAGACGTCTGGTGCTGAAAGTACAGGTTTGGGTAGGGCAAAGTTTGTCGCTTGACATATATGTAGCCCCTTACACACACACACACACACACACACACACACCCTTAAGGCTGAATCAGAAATGTGGGCGAGGCGTGTAAGTGTCAGCCTAGGGCGAGGTGAAACCATAAACCTTCCCAGCATTCCAGCGTTCTGCCCCTCTAAAGATCCTGTCAAACTTCCTGCTCTACTGCACATAATGTTAAAACATGCCATTGCTGCTCTTTCATGGCTCTGCATTTCATGGCTTTCATAGTCAACCGGTTGCACCATGTACCTAAAAGACTACATACATTACTCATACTTTGCTCTTAATAATATCACTGCACAGGATCAGAAATACTCTCATTATTACCCATTTAAACTCAAACCATTTGAGAACAGAGAAGATGGCCTAGCTAGTTGATAAGAGGCTGGTCTTTGGGTTCTCTTCCCTTCTCAGCGAGATTTCAGAGCTGCAGACCTGAAGAGCAGAGATACATGGATTCAGAACTCCAGATGGCAATTTCAACCGCCTAGATCAGAGCTGTTTGATGTCAGGCGCATATTCAATTACGGAGCTCCAGTAAGAACAAAACTGAATGCTGTAGTCTTCAGGCTTTGCCATTATGAGAAGATAGCTGGGCCTCAGGCTGAATTTCATGAGACCATGAGTCTTGAATCACTAAGAATGTCATTTGCAAACATTATTCTTCCAGATCTTTTAGATCCTCTAACGCAGCATCAGTCTTCTCTGTGATGAATAAGCGGTAGAAATGGAGTAATAGAATAATCAGGAAATAAGGAACACATTCTGTTACCATATGTCTGAAGGGCTATTGACTAAGTTCTCATCGATTTTATGTAACTTGGCAGGCATCCATAAGCAGGAGTCTTCGAACAAGCATGTAGGCAGGCTGAAAGTAGCACGGTGTATTCAAATCTTTCCCATTTGAATAACAAATATTAAAGGAATATTCAGGTTTAAATTCAACCTAAACTGTATCTATAATAATGTAAATATTTCTATTTCAAATAAATGTGTTTATTTTTAACTTTATATTACAATCCTGAAAATAAAAATAAACAAATCATTATCAAAGCTGTTTTCAACATTGGTAATAAGAAATCTTACTTGAGCACCAAATCGGCATATTAGAATAATTTGAATCATCTGCTGAAAATTTAACTTTTCCATGCAGGAATAATATGTTAAAATAGTTATTTTAAATTGAACAAATATTTCTCAATATTACTGTTTTTACTGTATTTTTGATCAAATAAATTCAGCCTGGTGAGCATAATAGACTTCTTTCAAAAAACATTTAAAAATCTTACCAACCACAAACTTTTAAATGGTACTGTATTTCTAATTTGTAAAAGTGTTTATTGCAGTACTGTATGACTGACTCTCACGGGCTTTTATTGTAAGGGATTTATTGATAATATTGCTGTAGTACCTTCATTTGAATGAACCTGGGCTGCGTTTCCGAAAAGCATCGTAAGCCTAAATTCATAGTGCGAATTACCCCCCCCCCCCCCCCCCCAAAAAAAGGGACAGAAATATCAGTTTTGTACGCTGTAGGCCTACAAAATGGATGTAACAGGTAAGATTTAAAACATTAATCTCAATTATGAGGTAAAAACAATCGGTATAATAAGTGTACAACATTATCTCTTAAATGTCACTCTTAATTGAACGTGTTCGTTCGTTCGTCTTTGGCTCAAAGCCACTTGCTGAGAACTTTTCTTCGCGGAAGCTTCACGTTTATTTCAAGTGAGTGAGATAAAATATTTCAACTCAAAATAATATTTTGTAAAATCAACAAGCTAGACGTCAGCTAGCAACTTACATTTATCCATGCACGTCAGCGGCAAACCGTTCTCTATCTCCGTTGCTTCTAGCCGCCACGGTGGTTAAAAATGGTACGGTCCACAATAGGGGTGTCTGAAATCGATTAACATTAAAATGTTGCTACAGTGAAAAGAGCAGTTGACTTGTATTGTAACTGTAATTATGTTTTTTCACAATATCAGAAAAATTATCTGACCCCCCAAAACTCGTCCAGACAAGATGATCACAACAATATTATCAAACTCTGTAAACAATAAATCATCTGATTTCATTTTCAATACAATCAAAAACGGAGACACAAGAGTCAAGACGGCAATTTGTATTTGTGCGCTGTTATAATGCGTTTCTATTGACCACGGTCATTATAAGGAAGGAACTGCCACAGAATAGAATCTTGCTTTAAAATGTGCTCTGCTTGTTTTATTTGTTGTTTGTAACATTAGATTTATTAAATATAAAACTTTTTTTAATGTTTTCAGCGTGAGCATAAGTTCTTTTTGAAAACTTCCTGTCGTTTTAACAAAACCGTGATAATATTGATAATCACGATAATTTTGGTCACTATAATCGTGATATGACATTTTCACACCGTCCCATCCCCCTGCTACTTACCCACTGAGGCTATAAAGTGGACCTTGGTTAGTTACCAAGGTTAGTTGGCAAGATAATTAAATATTAAATATTTAACGCCAGACACAATTTTTATCGTACATTTTATTTAACTTGCAGCGCTCTGGGTTTGTTTGTTGTCCTGTTTGCTTGTCTGTTTTTGTTTTCGATGTTTGTATTATTTGAAAAAAAAAGTTGTAAACGCAATTACGCATTATCCATTTTTTTCTGTCACCCGTTGACTAGCTTTGTATTATCACGCTCACCGATTATCAGTTTGTCGCATGTTTAGACATTGTATGTGTGTTGCACAACACATGTTGCACTTGGCGATCACGGTGGGGATTGATATGGTAGTGGACCATGATGGTCATAGAAGAAGTGAAGGAGCAGTACCCCCCAATTATGGTGGGGTAATTCGCACTCTGCCTAAACTGATCGTAAAAACGATCGTACGACTGATCTTAATATTATGGTCAGTTTCCCAAAAGCATCGTAACTTAAGTAGCACTTGAAAATCTTCGTAGAACTACGAGTGCTCTGGAGTAATCGTAAATTCCCAAGTGCATGTAAAAAGACAGATTTATGAGGTCACCTGCAGGACAACCGGCAGATATTACACTTTTATCTAGATTTAACAGATTACACTGCAACGTAAGTATAATATACAGGTTTTGATTGTACTTTATTGTACACTTTGTTGTACTCGTGTTTTGTTTAAATTAATAAATGAAATAGTTAAAAAGGGAAGAAAAAAATAGAAATATACATCTAAATTAAACGAATGAACAAAAAATCATAAAATAAGTAACCTGGGAAATATGCTTTAAAGACCGGGCAAAATAGGGATGAATTGAAAGAAATCTGTCAATGACTTGCTGTCGTGCACGAAAACCAGCCATGTATTGGGCATTTCTTGCGGACCTCCTTCCCTGATCTTTGAACACGGTTGCAGTTAGTGTGCAATGTGACAATGTCCTTCCAGATGTTTTGTTTTTCCTTATTTGTATGGTGTCATTTAAATCTGTTAAAAATAAAATCTTTGTTTCCCTCTGTCTCCTCTAAAAGGACATTCATTTTATCATTTTGAAAGGTCTCTTCTCTTGTTTTTTTGTTTTTGTTCAGCCATTTTGTCAGCCTGTGTTGGTGTTTTAGTCTATCCATATAGACTTGTCTTGATTTCGAATCCACAACAAATGACGATTATTAGGTTAAACGTTCAGAATACGATTCCATATAAGGTTATATTTCAGCACTTCGCGAATGAACAGCAACGCTATAGCACGTAGAACGCGTTCTCGCGCGTTCATGTTAAGTGCATTTTTGGGAAACGCGAGTGGAATTGCGGCGAGCGTTCGTAACCTTGCACGTAGAGAGCGCTCTTAAGAGCTAAGATACATCGTTATCGGGAAACCCGGCCCAGGCCTGTATATACTGTACAGTATATACTGAAAATTCTGTCATTTACTCACCATCATGTTCTTCCAAACCTCTAAATGATATTTTGAAGAACGATGATATCCAAACAACTTTGGACCTGTTTGGCTTTCATGTATTGGCTACAAAACTATAAAAAAATATATCTTTTGGGAATTCATACATGTTTGGTACAACATGAGGGTGAGTAAGTAATGACAGGATTTTTAGTGAACTATCCCCTTAAGAATCAAAGTATTCAATTAAGAATTAAAGTAGGCTACAGCTATTTTATAAACATATATATGCTGATGTTGTACACTAATTACTCTAACAACAATAATCATATACTGTTGATTAAATACTGTTGCAACTACGGTTGAGTAAAGACTTAATATCTTACACATGCGTTATGAGTGTTTGCATAGACTGTATCTGATGTATGCCTCCACCACAACCCCAACACTCGCATCAGTTACTCTTATTTTCACATTCAAACCCTACCACAACTGTGCAATATTGCACTGTGCATCAGAAAGCACCTTTAATTAAAGGGAGTGAACCGAAAACACGTCTGACACACACTGAGCAAACACAGACTGTAGTATATGGGTATATTATTACCCATCTGCCTGTACTCTTGAGCAAAGCCTTGAGTCAGCCAGACACATTTAGCAATCGCAGTCAGCCAGGTGCAACTTACCTGAACATTTCTCAGTTGACAGACTTGCGAAATCACAAATAGATTGGATATGTCCTCTGCAAGTTAGGGATGGCGTACTTGCAGTTAAGCATTGCTCAAGTTTATACAATGCTTTCAAAAACATGTTGTGATCTTGTGACATATAGCTCAATAATCACGTTCCAGAAGTAAATTAATTCATTTTTTCCATAGGGAAATAGATTACTACTTACTACTGGGAGTTCCTAAGATTGTTAATCGATGGTGGGCTATAAGTTTTTGTTAAAGCCATGTGCTTGCATTATTTCAAGTTATTATATTAACACCTGAATTTGTGGTGAAAAACAACATTAACCATTATGCTGTACAGAAAATCAGAGAGTTGCGGTGAGCAAATATCGGCAAAAGAGCTTGCAGGGAACGCCCTCTCCCATGAAGCACCGCAGATTAGAGGGCTGCATTGGGATTGGGATTGGGATCCTGTGGGTCACCCAACACAAATCTCGCGGGAGCTGGAGTTTTACCTTTCCTGCGGGTAGAAGTGGGCGGTCAAAAAATCTCCCACAATTTGCCACATAACAAATAGGTGTCAACAAATGAAGTTCACCGCATCTGTAACAATCAGTAACATTTTCTTCCTCCATAGCTGGCTATTGGCCAAGTGATTTATCATTCAATTTATTCGTTAAGTATGTTTAATGTTTTTAGTATTATTTAGACTTTTTATTTTTGCTGTATGTTAATTAGCTAGGCTACATATCTGTATAGGCTTTTATTTCCTATTTATTTTATTGTTTTATTTAATTGGTTTTATATTTAATTTAATATTTCTTTATTTTACAAGTAATTTAATTAATTATTGTGCCTTGTTAGCATACCAGAGTTAATTAATTATTGTTAGGTGTGTGTGTTTTTTTGTTTTTTTTTGGTCAGATTTTCAAATACTCTTTTGCTTTTAAAAGTTTGTAATGTTGTGATTCACCTCATCGCTGGTTGGCTTGGTTCATGGCTTCTCTTTAACGAAGACCTTTATTTTTAAATCCTGCAGGTTGTAATGATGTGAGCCGTAAAATAGATAGTTTGGATGTTGTTTGATATAACTTTAAGTGCTCACTTCAAAGGTTAGCCATTACCCTCAGCTGTGATGCCTCTTGTTAGGAAATAATAGAGGAGGGGTGTGGGTATCTCTGTCAGTTTCGTATCTGCAGCGACTTTAACACCTCCATTTGGAGATTTGTCGATGACAGCGAGACACACTGTGTCCTGACATACACGTGTGGAGCAACAGATGAAACAAGAGCCACATTTGTTTTCATGAGTTATGCTACATATTGCATGAAGGTGCCTCCTGTTTGTTTGATTAGGCAAATAATGCAGTGTATTGTTGGGATAACGGTGTCCCCCTGAGCCCCCCGCGCAGCATGTCCCCCATCCGGTGTCATAAATAAGGCATAGGGAGGGGAGGTAGATTGACAGCAGTGTTGCAGTGAGGTTGAGATGCGCAGAATAATGTGAGCTTGGCACTAACAATGCTGTTGACGGCGGCATGCGCTTTGAAACTCTCCCAGTAGTGTGTGTTTGTAAACTGAAGAAATACTCTGTCACTGTCAAGTAGCAAATATGCCGGGATGACTGGCTTCTTACAGTTGAAAGGAATGCAGCAAAGCCGTAAAAAATGTAAAAAGTCCTCTGTGGCTTTCAAGCTGTTTCTTAGTTTTGTTTTGACGAGTGTGGGGAACGGGCACAAAATGACTATGGTTGGTTATGTGTGCAAGCGCATCTGTTTCAGTTTTCTTTCAGTTTGGCTGTCTGGTTTATGGGTGACTGGAGCTTAGTTGTATACCCTCACACTATGTCAAGTAAAAGTGTTGAAAATCTAGCCCCATCTGTCTGGTTTAATTTTAACCCATCATGGGTGGTGGCAGGGGTAGCTTCAGGAATTTGTCAACATTTACTCAGCTTCATATCATTCTAAACAAGTATGACTCCTATGGAGTGTATTTTTTGTCGATACAATGGAAGCATATGGTTACTAAAACTTTTTGCTTACCAACATTCTTCAAATTATCTGTTTCATTTTTCAACATATTGTGTGTTCCACAGAAGAAAGAAATACAGGGAATAACTTAAGGATGAGTAAATGATGAAAGATCTTTATTTTTCTTTTTTGGGCAGAAATCCCTTTAAGATTGGATTCTACCATTATTTCAATTGAAATTGCCATGGCTAGCCACTAAACAGATAAGATACAATTCTGGAGTTAGGGGTTTTGCAATATGCTGTATTTTATATTTCACATACAATCTTTTGACTTTTAGACTATTTGCATAATAATAGTTGTGCCTATTTTGTATTATTTTGTCACAAAGTTGAAGCTTGTTGAAGTTATGGCTCATTGGTCTGTTCTTCAGATAATACTGAAGAAATTAGCAGAGCTTTTGCGTTGACTTTGTGGTTACAATTAATATTTCTGTTCCTCGACTACTATTTCAGAGACATAAAAAAAAAAAAAAATCTGACCATTTGTGGTTCTTGCTAGTTTTCTTTCTCTGAAACACTCTAAACTTTTAAACAACACTCAATAGGTTAGTTCGTCCAAAAATGAAAATTCTGTTGTTTAACTCCTGTTGGACTTTTTCTTCTTCTGGGGAACTCAAAAAGAAGATGTTAATGGGAACCAAAAAAAAAAAAAAAAAGCTTTGTTGTGAAGCACACGTAACTGTGAGTCACAATATCCAGAAACCGGCTGACCACCGTTGATTCAGGAATTTCCCAATCTGATGTAACCCACTGTGAAGCCACAGGGAGAAAACAAGTCACAGCTTTGAATTGCATTGTGTATGCCTGAGCAAACATCCTCTCCTAAATTGAATTCATAATGCCTCCAATCACTGAGTACATATTTGAAGAGGAAAACAGCCTTTAGTGAATTATAGTGCATGCTGTCGTAGCTGAGGACAGATGGTGTGTGAATGGAGGTCAGTTGTTTCTGTGGGGAAAAAAAAAGATGCCCTATTGAAGAAGATGGGTAGCACACAGCCCGCTCTGCTGTTCCAGCGATGAGGTTGTGTTCAAACATCACACAACATCTGGCCCGTGTCCTTACACTGAAGGCTGGAACGTCCTCGAGTGCAGAAGACAGACTGAGCAGAGGAAAAAATCCATGAGGTTGGACTGTGCAACTATTCCAGAAGATGGGGAAATATGGGATAGCAAGAATTTGCAGCTCCACGTTCCCATCTGCCGTTTCTGGCAGGCGGAGGAGGCTTTAAAGCCACCAAGTGGAAAGAAAAGTGAACTGGAGATTTTAGGCAGTCAAGACGTGATTTAGCAATCTAAAGGTGGCTGAACTTTTCTTCTGAGAAGAATGGCAAATGCTCAGTGACTCCGGCAGATTATCTCTTTCAAATAACAGCAGGATTAAAAATAAATCTTTTGATTGGCTATATTTGAAAAATATCTTTCTATCTATCTATCTATCTATCTATCTATCTATCTATCTATCTATCTATCTATCTATCTATCTATCTATCTATCTATCTATCTATCTATCTATCTGTCTATCTGTCTGTCTGTCTGTCTGTCTGTATAAATTGGAATTGGAAACTATATTAGATTTTCAGATGCTTTAGTGTGACCGTAAATGCGTCTGAATCTGTAATATTTACAGATTTTAATGTAATAATTAATTTACATTACAACTTTATTTGTTTTAGTTTTTTCCAATATCCAAAACTTTGTTTTTTTTATCTATTTTTAATCCCCAATGTTCAATATGGTCTCAGTTTATTAAACCTACGCAGAAATGCCATAGATGATGCACATGATGTTTATGATGTTTACTAGAAAGAGAGACAGAGTAAGAGACGACAGACTGGTGTGCAAGGACGCATTGTGTGATGGATTCTCATAGTTTCGTGAAACAAGTTCCTCTCCTTAATGACTATTTTGTTTCCAAGCACTGCCTGGAGCATCAAATGTGGGGCGGTGAGACAGAAGGGAAAACATCTTCATGGGGGAGTGAGAATTTTTTTTTTTGAAAACTCTTTTACTTATCTCTCTTTCCTGTTCCTACATATCTACTTGTGGTAACTAATCTATTGATTTGCTGTCATGATATGAAGGCTCCTGCTTTAATGTAAAAGAGAGGAAATGATGGTAAAGTGACTGTGCTCAGGCTTCTCCGTTCTCAGTAGTCAGTCAGTCAGCATTAGTAGCAGTGTGGTGAGTGTGCAGTAGCCTATTAAAGGCCCACTGAAGTGCCTTAAAACGTGCAAGCATTATTCAGTGTTGACTTAATTTCCACTGAAACAGGAAGACAGGGCAGGACATATCTATCACATACAATGTGAATATCGATCAGCTCGTTCCCCATTGTTTAAAATAGCCAATAGCATTTAATCTGTATCACATCTGTTGAGCTCTGTAAAGCCACCGTTTCCTCCTAATCTCTAACCGTTTCTCCTCCATATTGCTTTAAACATTGTATTTTGTGCAGAATTCAAATGGGTCCGATACTTTTTCTGGTCTGTGCCGACTCGCGCATGTGATCCGCTCTGTGTTATCGTGTCTCTGGATCAGAGCAGATTGTGAGAGCGGCTGCGTGCTGCGGTGGTTCGCATGACACTAACGTGAAACCAGACTTCATTCACCCCAATGGAAAGCATATTTACACTGAATCGTTCCCTGTCCCTATATAGTGTACTATGTGCCATTGACCATGTAGCCACAGTTTTAACGTCTATTTATAATGATTGGGTGAGATGCTGTAGATTCTAGAGAGCATTTGATTGGACAGAGAAGCTGAAGTGCAGGATGATGTCATCAAAATCAGTAGGCTTGTTTGAGATGCGCCTTGCCTCGCCTGAAATGTAGTCGAGAGTAGGCGGCTGCAGTGAGAAGAGGAGTGAAAAAAGCGCAGGCAAGCCGGACAGATCGCTCTTCTCGCAGTGGATCTAACACCTGTGAGATCAAAGGCGGATATCGCGGGATTCACACTCGTGCACGGTGTTACTAATAAACTGGATGTAATTTAAGTTTTGTTGCTTGAATATGTTTTTTGTTGCTTTGGGGATATCCACACATAATTTATACACATAAAACATGATATCAGAGTTTTAAAATCAAACATTTTAAAAGAGAACAATACATCACGGTTGTTTAAACCAATGAGCATTAAGCTGTGCCGTCAGCAAGTCGTTTCCCATCATGCTTTTGATCAGCGCAGTCGGTAGAGAGCAACTGCGCGCGACTGCAGAATCCGACACGTGCGCCTTGCGGTCGCGAGAGTTTTTTGACACACGTCAGCATGACATCAGAGCAAGGCGGACCGCACTCGGACACATTTCTAACCGGCATGCATCTCGCGCTGATCACCGGTGATCGATTCTGCGCAGATTTTGCTCATCTCAAACAAGCCTAGCAACTTCTGCGACTGCAGAATCCGACACGTGCGCCTTGCGGTCGCGAGAGTTTTTTGACACACGTCAGCATGATATCAGAGCAAGGCGGAACGCACTCACCGGTGATCAGTTCTGCGCAGATTTTGCTCATCTCAAACAAGCCTATTGATTCATATAGGCGGAAGTGAGAGACAGTACGTTTTTAATAGGCTTTTTATATCTTCTAAATGGGAGCTCACTATAGCTTTAAGCTGCCGTCGGCAACATTTTTTGATCATATTCAGTGAAATCGACATTATAATCCGACAGAACAACATAAATAAAGTGGTTTTAGAAAAAAAACGGAGCTTCTAACTCCACCTGGAGCGTGTTATTTGTTTTGCAAAAATCCACCGCGCCCGGATCATCGGGTCCAATCAGTGCAGGGGGGTGTGAGATCTGACTGTCAATCACAGGTCGTGCACACGCCACCCCTCCGCACGTCACAATCACATGTACACGCCTGAAGTTCGAGCAGTAATGAAGAGTGATGGCGGAAAAGATTCCAATTCCTCAGTTAACCTCAAGAGCTAGGAGGTAAAAACAACACAGGAAAAGAGAACACCTGCTGAAAAGAAAGAAGTAACGAAAGAGAGCGACCGTGCCCGTAATAAAACCAGGATCAACATCGGATCGGCATTTGAAAGGTGGAGAGATTTACGTGATTTAATTGGGTTCAAGCTGGATGCAGAGCTTGCAACATTTCTTCTCGACAGGTAATTGTGCTTTATCAACCAGTTACTTTATTTCTTCGTGTTATGTTAGTAATCTAAGTATGTTTGCCCAAATGTGTTGGTATGGATAGATAACGTTAGCACTTGTTGGGCAGGTTAGTGGTGCACACGCACTGACGAGCACGAACTCGGTGGGAGGATATTCGTTGATAGTGGAGGAGGGGCATGAGAGTTGTAAACATTCAAAATTTTGCCCAAGTCCACTCAATCTGCCAGACTTGCCGACTGCAGCCTTAATATAGTAAGGCTAACACATTCACACTAAAAGCCAAAAAACTTTAAATCAATCTCACCGTGTATACTTATTTAAAAGCTTGCTTTACACTTGGCAAAACTTGTCCGTCATTTATGCACAAGGTCTTAAAGGCATTTTATGCAGTAAGCTTTTCTTGTGATCTTGCCTCTGTGCACAGACGAGGAACACACCAGCAAAAACTCTGATGCCTGCTTACTGCTTCAGCTCAATGCTGGTAAGCAAAAGCATGCTGCGTCTCTGAATGAGGTGATTAGTGTAAATATTGTACTGTATGTTGCTTGCAAATGATAGCTAATACAGCTAAAAATATAAACAAAACAAAATATCATTTATTTCCCCATAAAATGTACCACAGAGGACAGAGCTCAGGAAAATCAGCAAATAAACATCTTCCATGTTGTTCTTTGACCACATTAAACGAAATGCCATTTGATTGGGTGTGTTTAAAATCACCCTCTGATTGGTAATTGGTACACACAAATATCTTTTTTATCTTCTGCAATGGGAAAAAATGGCAGGATATTTGAGCATGAACTTGGCTAGTGGTGCTGCCTCAGTTTTGCACCCTGTCTCCACCTGAAAATTCATTTGCAGTTACATTGTAAAGTCCCCTGTGTCATCATCAAGAAATCTGGTCTGTACTTCTTATTTCTGATGCGCTGGAACTGTCTTTGACCTTTCGCCCCAGCCCAGTGGTGTCATTTGTTTGAAAATAGTTGGCCTACTTGAAGTCTCACAGAGGTGAGTTTCTCTTGCTTGTTGCTGATTTTCATTTCAGGATGTGCTTTCTGTCAAAGAGAGGGTTAGCTGCTCTATTAAAGTTGAGATGTATTAGCATAAAGTCCGCTGTGGCATGGCCAAGGTAGACCGGGTGTACGGACGCTGATTTCGAATTAAAAGCACAAGAGTAGTTGGTCGGTTGTGTCGCTCCAGGATCTCCATTTTCAGGTCAACCTCTTTCCCTATGCAAAAAAATAAATAAATCTGATCACACTCACATAAATGCGTACGTATGACCGAATTGTGGCGAAATCATTAGACGGAAAAATCCCAGATCATCGAGAGGGGTCACCACCTCAGCAGGTAGAGGTTTCCTTCAGAATTAATCTTAACTACCATAATGCCGCAGGCAAACTCTGGCAGGGACCTCACCATGTCAGCACAAATCTGAGCGCTTCTTAAAACGAGCACACTAGTTCTTAAAACACACAATGCTGCATTATTTATAAGCCTGGGGAGAGGTGTTTTCAGATCTAATTTCTCACTCCTTATGTGTGCTGATTGTCTCTCCTAATTCCTGTTTGTTTAGTCAGGTAGATGCAAATGTGGCTCTTATTTGCATGTCAAATCAGGGCATGCGGGGGTGCGGGTTTGACAGAAGTACGAGCTAATGCACCCCCCTCTCGCTCGGGAGTGTTGAGCGGATACGTGCCTCTTATCTCCTTCCTTTAGTTCTTTCAAGAAAAAGCCAGCAATGAGGTATTAATAACTAACAGACATGCTGGGAAGGCTGTCTTTGCAAGTGATACAATGCCTGTGAGAGCGAGGGTTCTGTGAAAAGCTTGATTTCCTTGTGCAGCACATTTTACCATATTAGTTTTAATTATATATGTGTGTGTTTGTGTGTGTGTGTGTCACTTAAACGCATAGCTTGGTGACCCAGGACGTCATTCACTACCCTCCTCCTTGTTCATTTTTTAAAGTTAGACAGCAACCTCTTAGTATTCCTCAATCAATTAATTATGAAGAATATAACTAGAAAAAAAGAAGACAATTATAAAATAATGCCTGTTTTCCCATTCATTTTTTGTAAAACATTGTATAGGAACCTGAAGAAGAAGACCCTAGGTGTGTAACAGTGTAAGTATATATTTTTTTGCACAACAATAAATGAAAGCTTGATGACTGAATAAGTGCAATTAACATTTTTTCCACAAGGTGGCAATGTCTGACACACAATGATGAAGTGACGTTTCACTCATAGTGACCGCAGGCAGAAAACAAAAGAATAGGAAGTATCATCAGCAAAAGTTGAAATAGCTCAGAGATTTACTGCAGAGCAAATACTGAATGCAATCAAATATTAGTCACTGTCACTTGATGGTTGATCTGGTGAAGAAAATATATCAGCGATCAAAATATTGATTTTGAAGATGTTGAAAATGATAGCACAGTAATAATGGTATAAAACATCTGCTAAAACTGAACCCTTCCAAGATCCAAAAGATCCAAGATACAAAATATGCTTTATTTTATTCTTCTGTAATTGGTACTCTAATATCAGTAGAGTTTTATATTATTGCGAAAGATAGAGATCCATCCGCGTAAGATATAGATCCGGGTCGCTAAAGACCTCAATATGTAATAATGATTGGTGAAACATGCATGCATTTATATATGGTCCACTTTAGACATTATACAAACTATAAGTAACTTTGCAACTTCATGTCAACTAACTCTCATTAGAGTATTGGTTGACTGTATAGATTGTTAGGTTAGGGTTAGTTTTTAGGGTTCGGGTAAGTAGAATAAGTTGCCAAGTTACTAAGTCAGTAGAATGTCTGTTGTGGCACCAACAACATAAAGTGTTAGCAGATATTAAGCAGACAATCTAATACTCTAATGAGAGTTAGTTGGCATGTTAGTTGCAAAGTTGCAAAGAATACCTTCTTACGTTTTCTAAAATGTGCGGTATACGACCACAGCATACTGTGTGAAACATTGTGGTGGGGATCATTTACTTCAGAAATAATTAAGAACCTTTGACAACAATTTAGCATACTTCTGTTTGACATGTTTATAATTTCATTAGGGTGTACTGTTTTACATACTATTTTAATAAATAGTATATAGTGTTAATAGAGTTATATAGAATATACATATTATACTGTGCAGTATTCCAAACATTACATTTACATGTGCAGATATAATCAAGTTACGGTGGGTTTTTGTGTAGTTAAGTATAAAAGAAATATGTTTCTAGTGTTAATGATATTTCTTCCTTGCTTGTGTTGCGTTCCGAGTTTCAGAGCCTGCACACAGCAGCAATTTTAGTTTAATCGTCTATTGTACATGTTAAACAAAGTCTATGTCTTTGACTTTGGGGAAAAAAAACAAAAACAGCCTGGCATTATTGCAGCCTGACTAAATAATTTACATGACATTGTAAAAAGAAAAAAGTTTTAGTCTGACTGAAACTAAACATTTAAAATGTGTAAAGATTAAATATATTTATCTTGACCGCACTGAAACAAAGGAGCGTGTACCAGGTGCTACAGGTTTGTCAGGAATTTTTTTAATAAGACTCAAACCTCACGTGAAAATGATTTGCTGTTGAACTATATGACTGTCTTTATATATATTTTTTTACTGGATTCAGACCCATTTTCACTTTGTGCTGGCCCATGAGTTATGACCCTGGCCTTGATTACAACCCCAGTGATATCCCAAACAGGCCGACTGGTCAGTACAGGGGGTCCATATGATCAGAGTGAGACCGCTTGCGGTGCAAAAAAAGCCCTTGCGTCCATAAATTTCATTTTTATGAGCTAGACTTGATGAAACCATTTCCCTTGACACCTTGTTTTTGCTGCATCTGTTGTTAGTTTATTTCTCCTCAGCTGAGTGGTTTTATGTGCTATTTGGGGCGGACTGTGACAGAGAGGTTGTATGGGTAAGATATTGCATTGGTGCCTGTCTGGATGTGAAGACGCCCCGGCCTCTGGTCTCTCCTCCGAAGCTGTCACTTCTCTCATTCTCTGCTTCTCTCACTCTCTCGTCTTTGCAGAGCAGCCTAGGGGTTGGAGAGCAAGAGAAGAATAAGTGATTTGGAGGAGATGAATCAACTTTCAATTTTGACAAAGACAGATGTGGAGATGTGAGGGAAAGAGGGAAAATGTGTTTGGGAACAGGCAAGAGCACTGAAGATTTAGGCAGAGCTGGACACTCACTGAAAAGAGAAATGTGACGCAGAGATGTGTGTACATGCAGAAGAATCATATTTGAGCCAAATGATTTTAAATGCAGCTTAAATGTGTAGTAGCACATTAAACAAGACCATTAGACTTTTCTATTTTAAACTTTTATGAAGAACTACTAAGTAGTTAAAAAGTGTGTTTTCCCCCTTCGGGTCACGTCTTATCTTGACTATGGTATCAAGTGAGTCAGAACCGCCACTGGTGCCACCTCAAAATAAATAAGTACATGACACTTCTGCATACTTGTGTCTGTAATCTGGACTGAGACTGTGCTTGCGGTGGTGTGTGTGTGTGTGTGTGTGTGTAGATTGGGAGCTGGATGGATAATAAGAGCTCAGTTGCCCACCAGAGTGAGGGGGGCGATATACCCTAAAGCCTCATGTCATCTGATCAGTCATCTTCTCTCCATTCATCATGCAGTGTTTCTACCCTCCTCTCTCTTTTTCTCTCTGCACCAGTACAGTGGAAACTGGGAGCTCATAGCCTATGGGAGTTACACTGAAACTTGATTAAGAAATATGGCCATTGCATTTGCCACTAGAATCTCAACGTGCAGATCAGTTTCTGTTCACAGCAAAAAATCAAATAAAGATTCTCCATTTATCTTATACTTATAAAATGAATATCAATGTTCAAAGCTGATATACAAACCTGTGAGCGCTCATCTGTTAAATTCTGTATTACTGCACCAACAATAATCTGCATACTTTTAGGTGAATATTATTATTAGTTTAATTTTGTTATCTCACAATTATGACTATACAGTACATTAAACATTTCATATTTAAAATTTACAATTAATTTTTTTCATCTCAGGTAACAGGCAGACAGTTGGCCATGACAATAATTTTATATTGTTAAGGAGGTTTTAGGCACTTATTTGTGTTGTGCCTTTATACACTATTTGCCCATATTAAAATCACTGTAACACAGCCTCGTATGGCTTATTTATATCACCTCTTCTTAAAGACATCTTAATCACTTGCTAGAATACAATTTCAAATGATCATTGTCTTTTACAGTGGTCTTTTGGAGAGAGGCCTTCAGAGGAAGACATTTATCTGTAACTCACCCTTCTGATTTTAGTGTCAAGGAGAGCAGCTGAACTTTAACCTATGGCCGATCAGATTGCTGCACCACAGGATTGGGTTGCCATAAACATATGTATAATGTTTTTTTTTTTACAACATTTACCACAGTTCACAATTGATTATATGTTACTTGGCTCCAAATGTCATGTGGACAGCAAATATTCAATTACACCGTAATGTACGAGGCCTCTTTGTTTATCTACAGAACCTTTACTGGCTTCTAACTGGCCCATATTTATAAACAGGCTGTGGTAGAGTTTTATAAACATCTAATTATTGAGCATGTAATCATTAGATTATATTTGAGCGCGTCATTAGTCATGGTCTACCAGTCCAATGTTTGTTGGCAAAAGTGGATCAATAGTACAGTTTGTCTTATAACCATTTCTGTGTGCTGTCACCACGTAAACGCTGATAGACTGCGACATTCTGTGCTTGACCTCTGTGGCTATACTCTTGTTTGAGGAAATGTTTGTAAGGCAATCATATCGGATCATATTTTCAGCCTTTGGATGCACCATCAGAAATGTGTACCTGTGGAGAGGAAATGTCTGACTGATGCCAACAGCAGCTTGTTCCTGTGATCAGTTTCTTCATATAAATTTGACTCAACGGTTGGTGATACAATTTAAAAACTCTGGCTTTTCAAAATGTGATGAATTTTGAGGGAGGAGAAATCATGTAACTAATTACAAGAGAGAAGAGAGGGTGTTTCTGAGCAATTATGGCTTTTCTATTGTGTAGGGGTGAGAAAGCATGAATATGCATAGTTGTGCTATTGTGTGGCCATGTGATTTGTGCAACGCTTTGGGTTTGTGAATGTGTTTCTAGACGCATGTACGACAAATTACCCTGCAACAAAATGATTTGCCTATAATGGCCTTGAAATTTAAATCAAACCAAAGTGTTTGGCGTGCAAGATGTTTTTCTGTTTTAATTGTATGTGAAGCAAGTATTGTTTGCGGGGAAGATGCCAGCGCATGGAAGCAGTGCCATAAAAAAGAAATCCATGTATATAGGTGCAGGTGTGTGTAGGATCACTGGCGTTGAGTTGCAGCATGAGAAAGGAAGTAGTTTGCGAGCAGCCACAGCATGTCCGTGACCCAGGTTAGTGAGTAAGTCTATAGGACAGCAAAAGGAGAAACAACATTAGCCTTTCCTTTAGCCAGTATAACATTCAAGGCTGGCTGAATGTCTTATTTAGCTCTCGCTGAACTCCATGAGGACCGAGCTGTTCATCATGACTTGTGCCTGAATAGTTTCTGCCTTTCAGCCGCATGTGTTTTCACTGTCCTTGGTGCTGAATATGTGCTTGTGGGAGTTTTGAATGTTGCACAAAAACCTTTTCTAACTCTCATTAGCTTTGTTCTGAAGACCTAGCGAGCTGTCTACCTAGACAGCATCTTATATGCGCCCTTGTACACAAAGGCTGTTGCGAAAGGTGGGTGCACTGCAAATAATGTGTTGTGTGCTGCGTCATGTGGGAACATCTGAATTAATTGGTTTTATTCAAGTCAAAAATGAATATGATTGATTTTTCAAAGTACTTTCTTTTGTGTTCCACAAAAGAAAGAAAGTCATACAGGTTTGGAATGACATGAGGCTGAGAAAATAATTAGAATGTTCTTTAACTATCCCTTATTTTGGCCAATTTTTGGCTTATATACCATAGAAGGCAATCCCAAAATGCATTCCAACAAGCTCCATTAAATAAAGCTTATCCTAGATGGATAGAAATATTACTAAAAAGTATCAATAAAATGGACTGTTGATTAATTAGCTCATCAACATGCTAACCTCATAAAATCTTGAAATCAATTATTGAGATTTTGAGATTGCGTTTTGGCAACTACTGCAAGGTTCAGCGTAGAGTTCAGTAAATTCATATAAAAAAGAATGTGAATTTAAAAAAGAGACAAGAGGTGAGTTTTTCACGCCAATACACTCCATTTCATGCCGTGTCTATTCGTATATCTTTTCTTTTTTCTCTGTCTTTGTTTTTCCTCAGCTGTATTCTTCCCTATTCGATATCACTTTGATTCTTCTGAATGAGAATTACATGGGAATTACTATGTGTGCACATCTATTTTTGTTTCTTCGTTTATGCTTTTATGCATTAAAAGGACATAATTGTTGAGTTGTTGTAGCATCTTAATCGCTATGACCATCAATCGCCCTTTCAGGTTTGTGCTGCATAGACTCTATTTATCCACCCACCCGAATCTCTCTCGTTCTCTCGCTCTCTCAAACACTACTTCTGTTTTCTGCTCACAACCAGAGACAGCAATGGGCAATCACATCAATATGTAATTCAGAAAACGTGGCAAGTTATTTTACTCCTCTTTCGCTTGCTGCTCTCCCTCATGTTTCTCACCGCTGAACAACTGGCGAGGTTTCAATGAGGTGATTTAGTGTTTGTGGAAGTGGCAACTCAGCTGAGACCCAGTCTGTTTCCACTAAGTGAGTTTCACATTAACAAGTAACATTCAGTTTCTAATGAAGCTGAACTTTCTGATCTGGCTAAGAGGAAGTTGAGGTGAGCAAATGGACTATGAAACCAAGACAACCTTTTATTATAAATGTAATTGGATTTGTCTTGATTTTATCTGTGTAGCTTATTTATTGAAATAATTTTTTTATTTCATTTTGAAAAAAACATCAACATGCTATTTGAGTAATTAGACTGGTTGAATATAATGTACTAACATCAATACAAATGTATATGAGGTGGCTAATTCATAACAGTTCATACGACCTCACTCATAGGAATTTGTACGATTTTTGCTAAATCGTACATATTTTACGAGTTGCCAAACTCGTATGAATTCATACGAATGACCTACCCCTGACCCCGCCCCTAAACCTACCCATCATGTGGGTTTAGACAAATCGTATTAGCCACCTTTTAATCACTTGTGCAAATTCGTACGAATTGGTCGTGAGATACCGTTGACATACCTGTCAGGGTTGTGCCAAATTCGTAATTTAAGAATTGGCTTCCTTTCGTTTGGATCACATGATGTTTAATTGACATTTTAATGGGAATGACAAGAAAAAGAATTTACTGTATTCCAATAAAAGAATTAAAAAACTATGCCTTTTTATTCCCTGATATAATCTATTTTCTCTTTACGAACAATGGTAGTTTTGAGACATGTTTCTGACATTTATAATAGTAGAGCATATCGTCACTGCAACGGTTCCCTGTTTATTAAAAAAGCACAAATAAATGATCTATTTTCTCAAATAAGTGGAAATATTTCATTGTTCAATATTGTCAAAGCAAATAAGTTTATCCAGGTGAATTATTGATATAATGTGTGCCATACAGTGCCAATGTCCACCAAATAACTAACTTTAAAGATACATTTTGATATTAACATTTTAGCCTATCGAATATATATAATTATAGTCACATAAGTATTCTTATTTATCCAAAATTTCATAGACGATGGCATTTGTCAATTTTGTTCTGTATGGTAACAGAAATTACAATTCTAAAATTCTAAAGCTGCACTTAAGAATTTCAATATTATTGTATTTTATTTCAAATTAAAGTTCTTCATCCTATCTGCTAGCTGAGTTAAAATTCAGGAATTGAACGGGACCTTAAAATGCATTTGCTGATCAATTATGGATGTTGCTCATCCCTGATTTATCAGGCTAATGTCACAAAGATATGGAGGCTTTAGCTTTGACTAAAGACTCAAAATGCTCTTTTAGATACTGGCAGGGGCAAGTCATATTAATCTTCGAACCACATCCTTCAAATTTACTGTCTTTATGGCATTCAGCTAATGAATATGTTAATAAGTATTACAGAACTAAGTTAAGAAAATATTTGAACCTTAATAGTGTCTTTGAGAAAATGATCTTTTAATGCCAGTACCGCTGAAGGCCTGAGGGCAATATATTTTTATATAGATACCATATTACACCAGGCTTTATAGTGTTTGACAGCAGTAATGACATTTGCCCATCCAGCCATTCCAAAACTGCAATGGTCAGTAATGTTTATTGCATGTGCTCAGGTTCTGTGGGTTTCTGGGAATTTTAAATGGCTCTTGACCTTTTCCAGACAGTGACCAGGAAATAGGGCTCAGTTCATTGCCATTTTTATTGTGACAGGTATTTTACCATCTTTTTATGAGCATATGACATTTGTTCATTGCTTTCAGGTCTATCAGGGTGACAAGGTGAGTCTACGTAAAATGTAAAGTCAGGGATCATTTGTGAAAAAGGATTTTTTTTTTTTTAAACCTTTGCCCTGTAATAGCCAGGCTTCCTGTATAGTCAGGAAAAGCATTATTACACATTAGCAGTTAGAGGATCACATACATTAGACTGGTTTACCTTTTCTTTCTGTTCTACCTAAATCACAATAGATGGCTGTATTTTAACCACACTGGATGCAGTAAAGGCAAGTGCAGACAGGAGAGCTCTTGGCTTATCCATTTTACTGGGGCAGTGGTCATTTAGTTAGAGAGATGAGCAAGAGTTTAAACCGCCATGGCTGTAATAACAGACAGAAGCATCGCACCATTTAAAAACTGAGGGTCAAGTGAAGAGTGCAACTTATTTTTTTTATGTTTTTGATAATTAAATGAAACTATTATTGTAGGTTAAAAAAGCGTTTCACTGTAGCTGAATTCACACATTAATATAAATTTGGTTGTAACCACACATCACTTCTGTCATCATCTCCTAAATCACCCATCCAGGACTGGCTATCCCTACAGATTTCACAATTTGATTCCGATTTATAAGCACTTGATTTAATTTGTTTTAATTCTGTGTATTTCAAATAATGTCCGCTTTACTTACAAGAAATTCTCTCTCTACTAATGCTATAAGTTACACTGGGATGCATCGGACTGATTCAAATGGTAACTACGGAGTTTGTGAGTCTTTTTGAACGAACTCTTGAATTAACTTAAGAGACATGTTTGTGAATGTATACTAGCTACACTGATTCTGTAGTATATTTCTGATTTACTGAAAAGAAAGAGTTTAAAAGAGTAGTTGTAGGTGAATCAGAGTACACTGGTCAATCTTGTGTGCAGCCTGCGAGGACAACTCAAAAGAAAGACTTTTCCTTGCCATTACTTGCAGTACACACTTTTTTTTATCTGCTAATACAAATTGCTAATTAGTCTCTCACTCTATTCCTTTTGTATGTTGCGTAGCTCAAAGCACCCTACAAACTGCAAAATTCAGCATTAACTAATAATTAAACAGTGATTCTCTTTCATCTCTTTTATGCTGTAGTTCAGATTTACAACTAGAATTGTTCTTACTCCCTCAACCACCCCCATCATTTTCACGGCCCGTATGTTTTATGACCTGTGGGACCTTGTTAGGCTTGCAGACTGGTGGCGTCATGTGGTCTAGACTCCAACGATAGTCACTGATGCTGCCCAAGCGTAGACTCGAGGTGCAGTCCCATGAGGAGCACTATGAGAAGATTGGGCTCCTCGGGGAGCAAGAGTTGTAGAACTCGCTTCACACATATAACGTTTATTTCCTGTGACATCAACATTGGTTCAAACATAAAAACATTATAAAGGGACTTATCTATACTCACCCTTATGTAGTTCCAAACCTATATGACATTCTTTCTTCTACGAAAAACAGAAGAAAATATTTTGAAGAATACTTTTGTCCATACAATGAAAGTCAATAGGGTCCAAGTCAATAATGTCCAATGGTCCATTCATCGTTAAAAAAAAAAAAAAAAAAAACACTTGACATATTTAAAAAAAATCATCTTTTGTGTTCCAAAATCGGAGATAAAAATTTATATTCAACAGTTTGAGATGTGGATGTGATACAGAACAGTTCAAAGGATGCATTTACCTGACTTCACAAGAGGAGGAGCTGGGGATGGAGGAGGGTAGTTAGCTGCTGAGCAATGCGATAAAGCTGCTGATAATACTGAATAGACCTTATACAAGCTGTGATAGGTGTCATATTCCTATAGGTAGACGTGGATCAGCTGAGAGTCAGTTGATGCGAGCTTGACTAACATGACCTGCCAGAACTGACGCTACGCTTGATTAGTATGTGTGCAGTGTCCGCACACTCTAGACCATACGCACTCTTTTACTGAAGCGATGCAAGTGATGAATTAAACATATTGTCATGACGCTGATAAAAGACGGGAAACAAATGCAAGTGAATGAGTTGAATGAATATGATGATGGGCAGTACAGGCAGATGTAACAGGCAACACAGGGACTTCGGTGGTCAGGATCTGATGACGTGATGAGGTGCGGTGATGATGGTGAGACGGCAGACGAACCCAGTGACAACGACGAAGAACAGGAAGACGAGGCAGGACTGAACACAGGGACACCAACACGGACGACATCAAACAACGATCTGACAAAGATGATAGAACAGCGGTAAGTATAAATAGAGTGGTGAGATTGACTGCAGCTGGTGAAGTGGATGAGGATCAGCTGAAGTGGATCAGGTGATGTCATACACTCACGCCCACTACACACGTGCATTCATACCACAACATAAACACGAGACGAGAAGGAACAGAGAACGTGTCTACCGTGACAGTACCCCTCCTCCTAAGAACGCCTCCTGGCGTTCCCAGACTCCTTACCCTGTCGATTGTAATCATCGATGAGGGAGTGATCCAGTATGTCTCTAGCAGGCACCCAACTTCTCTCCTCTGGACCGCACCCCTCCCAGTCCACCAAGTACTGAAATCCGCGTCCCCTCCGCCTAGAGTTCAGTATACGATTAACCGAATACGTGGTCTCCCCATCTACGAGTCGCGGTGGAGGAGGAACCGGGACAGGCGGATTAATATGAGAATGAAACACGGGCTTAATCTTAGATACATGGAGGGCGGAATTGATCCTCCTGTACGCGGGAGGTCATTTTAGGCGGACTGCCACCGGACTAATGATCTTGGTGACAGTAAACGGGCCAATACATT
This sequence comes from Meda fulgida, assembly GCA_030578275.1. NCBI lineage: Eukaryota > Metazoa > Chordata > Actinopteri > Cypriniformes > Leuciscidae > Meda > Meda fulgida. The sequence goes on along the minus strand of CM060624.1, from coordinate 15,529,383 downwards.
TAGGAGCAAGTTTATTAGATATGGAGCGAAGAGGAATGTTCTTGGTTGAAAGCCACACCTTTTGACCAACGACGTATACGGGAGGCTTCGACCTGCGGCGATCGGCCTTAGCCTTAGTGGGCGCCCCCACCTGGAGTAGAGTCTCGCGGGCTCTAGTCCAGGTGCGGTGACACCTCTGAACAAAGGCGTGAGCGGAGGGGACCGCGACCTTGGATTCCAGACTGGGAAAAATTGGTGGCTGGTAACCTACACTACACTCAAAAGGAGATAGGCCCGTAGCCAACACTGGCAACGTGTTGTGGGCGTACTCCACCATAGAGAGTTGTTGACTCCAAGAGGAAGGATTCTTGGAAACCAAACATCGCAACACTCTCCAAATCCTGGTTGGCTCTCTCGGTCTGACCATTGCTCTGGGGATGAAACCCTGAGGACAAACTAACAGTCGCCCCCAGTAATCTACAAAACTCTCGCCAAAATTTGGACACAAATTGGGGTCCCCTGTCGGAAACCACGTCAATCGGGAGGCCATGTAACCGAAAAACGTGATCTACGACCGTAACCGCTGTCTCCTTAGCTGAGGGTAATTTGGGTAAGGGAACAAAATGGGCTGCCTTCGAGAATCGGTCCACTACAGTCGAAACGACTGTGTTACCCTGAGAGGGTGGGAGGGCGGTAATAAAATCTAGCGCGATGTGGGACCAGGGTCTCGAAGGAACCGACAGCGGCTGAAGTAACCCATCTGGGGGTCGATTGGAAGTCTTACCAGTGGCACAAGCCGAGCAAGCCAAAACAAAATCGTGAATGTCGCGAGCCATAAACGGCCACCAGAATCGTTGCTTGACTAAAAAGCTTGTGCGATTAACCCCTGGATGGCAAGCCACATTGGAGTTATGACCCCACTGGATAACGTCGGACCGTAATCCCTCCGGCACAAACAAATGATTCGGTGGGCAACCGGGCGGAGGCGTTACCCCTTCTAAGGCCTTCTTGACCCTCGATTCGACCTCCCATGTGAGTGTGGAAACAACTAGAGTCTCGGGCAAAATGTACTCGGGAGTAGACGGGAGTTCGGAAAAATCAAATATGCGGGATAAAGAATCGGGTTTGATGTTCTTGGAAACCGGACGGTATGAAAGAGAAAAATCGAAACGATCGAAAAAGAATGCCCACCGAGCCTGCCTGGAGTTCAATCTTTTGGCGGTTCTGATGTATTCTAGGTTCTTATGATCAGTCCAGACAATAAAAGGTACCCCCGACCCTTCTAACCAGTGGCGCCATTCCTCCAACGCTAACTTAACTGCCAACAACTCTCTGTTACCAATATCGTAATTGCGTTCGGCTGGAGATAAACGATGAGAAAAAAAAGCGCAGGGATGCGTCAGTTAGAGGTGAGACTAGTTGGCTGAAATTGCGAATAAAACGCCGGTAGAAATTGGCGAATCCCAGAAACCTCTGCAGGGCCTTGCGGGAATCTGAACTTGGCCAATCCACCACAGCCTTGATCTTCTCAGGGTCCATCCGCACTCTCTCAGACGAGACGATGTATCCTAGAAACGGGACCGACTGTGCATGAAAATCGCATTTCTCCGCCTTGACAAAAAGCCCATTCTCTAGCAACCTCTGAAGCACTCGTCTGACGTGCTGCACGTGTTCCTGGAGAGAAGAAGAAAAAATCAATATGTCATCCAGGTACACATATATGAACTGATCGATCATATCTCGCAACACGTCATTGACCAGTGCCTGGAAAACTGCCAGGGAGTTGGACAGCCCGAAAGGCATGACCAAGTATTCAAAGTGCCCCCTGGGGGTGTTAAACGCAGTTTTGCATTCATCCCCCTCCCTAATGCGAACCAAATGATAAGCGTTACGTAAATCCAATTTTGTGAAGATGGACGCTACCTGCAACCTCTTGAAGGCTGAAGACATCAACGGCAAAGGATAAGTATTCTTTAGCGTGATGTTATTCAGCCCTCGGTAATCAATACAAGGTCGCAGAGAACCGTCCTTCTTCCCCACAAAAAAGAATCCCGCCCCCGCTGGAGAAGAGGAAGGGCGAATGAACTTGGTTGCTAGAGAATCAGAAATATATTTCTCCATAGCCTCTCTTTCTGGAATAGAAAGTGAATATAACTTGCCCCTAGGCGGAGACTTACCTGGCAGTAAATCTATAGCACAGTCATAGGGACGATCCGGAGGGAGAGAAGCAGCACGAGACTTACTGAACACCTCCTTCAGGTCCAGGTACTCCGCGGGCACGTTAGACAAATCCCCTGCCTCCTCCTGAAACACAGAAACAGGAACAGACGAACAGGCAGACACGAGACAAGACTTATGACATTCCTTCCTCCACTCCAGTACTGATCTATGGTGCCAGTCCACGAGGGGGTTGTGACGGATGAGCCAAGGATGTTCGAGGACGACGGGTGCTAGGGGTGAGTCCATGATGAAGAATGAAATAGTCTCAGAGTGGTTGCCGGAGGTGATGAGGGTAATGTCTTCAGTGCAAAGGGAAATAGTAAGAAGTTCTTGTCCGTTAAGTGCGTGAACAGCAATTCTGTGAGTGAGGGGTCTGAGGGGAATCTGAATCTTCTGTGCAAACGTGTAGTCCATAAAATTACCTTCAGCCCCAGAGTCCAGAAGTGCATGGCAGTCGTGCTGTTGGACTGACCACCTAACTCTTACCGGAAGGAGTGTGGAGGTAGATGTAATCGATGATGAGGTCTTCCTAGCGGAGATCTCACCCGACAGTAGCCTCAATTTTACTATCGGGCTTGGCCTTTTATCGGACAATGGTATGCGTAATGTCCAGTTCGTCCAGAATATAGGCACAGGCCCTGGGATCTCCGCCTCTCCCTCTCCTCCCGGGAAAGCCGAGCTCGAACCACCTGCATGGGCTCGGGATCGTAGACGGGGCTGACCACGTCCCTGCCGCTGGATCGTGGAGGGTCAGTCCCTGCGAAGGTGCGGGTGGACGGGACTCGGCGCTAGACCCTAGACAGCCCAGCATCCACCCGCAGAGCCAAGTCGACCAACCCGTTGAGAGTGGTGGGTAGATCCAGGGCGTAGATCTCCCTCTGGACGTGATCAGCCAACCCATGCAGGAACATATCCCACTGCGCCTCCTCGTTCCAGCCGCATTACGCCGCCAGGGTCCGAAACTCTATAGAATAGTCAGAAACCTATCTCTCTCCTTGCTGAAGCTCTGCCAGTCTTCTGGCTGCCTCTCTTCCAGAGACAGCCCTGTCGAAAACCTTTCTCATCTCGGCGGCGAGGGTCTGGAATGAGGCGCAGCATGGGTGTTGATTTTCCCACACCGCCGTCCCCCAAAGCGCAGCCTTCCCAGTCAGCAGGGTGAGGATGAACGTCACCTTAGCCTGTTCTGTGTTGACCGTGCGGGGCTGCAGAGCGAAATGCATGGTACAGCGGGTCAGAAACGCTCTACAGAAGGCAGGCTCACCAGAATAGTACTCCGAAACCGGAAGATGGGGTTCTGACTGGGAGGATCTCTCTGGTGGTGTGGGGGGAACGGCCGGTGTGGGCGGCGCAGTGGGAACCTGTAGGCGTTGGATCTGCTGGGTGAGCTCGGACACCTGCGTCACCAAAGCCTGTACTGCGCGGCCCGTGTCGCCGATCTCTCTCTGCTGTGAATCCATTCTCCTGATGCTATGATGAATAAACTCCTCCATCGACCTCTGCGATGCACTCGCTGCTTCCCTTTCGTGGTCAGATCGTTCTGTCATGACGCTGATAAAAGACGGGAAACAAATGCAAGTGAATGAGTTTAATGAATATGATGATGGGCAGTACAGGCAGATGTAACAGGCAACGCAGGGACTTCGGTGGTCAGGATCCGATGACGTGATGAGGTGCGGTGATGATGGTGAGACGGCAGACGAACCCAGTGACAACGACGAAGAACAGGAACAGGAAGACGAGGCAGGACTGAACACCGGGACACCAACACGGACGACATCAAACAACGATCTGACAAAGATGATAGAACAGCGGTAAGTATAAATAGAGTGGTGAGATTGACTGCAGCTGGTGAAGTGGATGAGGATCAGCTGAAGTGGATCAGGTGATGTCATACACTCACGCCCACTACACACGTGCATTCATACCACAACATAAACACGAGACTGGAAGGAACAGAGAACGTGTCTACCGTGACACATATTGCTTTCCATTTTACACATTTAGATTTAATATACCACTCTCATGTTAAGCACACAAATTAGCACGAACTGGGTCAACATAGGAATGTTGTTCCTGGATCAAAAAAAATGTCCCAAAATGTAGTCCTATCCCTACCCCTAAATCTAACCCTACCCATAAGTTATCCCTAAAATCAGAGAGAAATTGGGAATGACACTGATGAAGAAGCACTTAACCCTGGTTATAAGGCCTGAACTTGACATAAACTGTAAACTTGTTACTCAAATCTGATTGGTTGATTTAAATGCTGTTCCAGGATCAGCAAAGATGTTGATCCAGGAACATGTCGCACTTGGTAAAATCAGGATCTGCCACAAATTACATGAAATCATTGTTCAGAAGTTACAAATATATATGAATTTAAGGTATCTAGAATGTCAAGATATTTAGAATGTCATACAAGTATAATGGGTGCACTTCTTATGAATACTTTTTTTTTCTTTTACTTTCTATTTATCAAATAATCCTGAAAAAAGAGTTTTCTACAGAAAAATTAACCAGCACATTTTCAAAATTGATAATTATAAGTAAAGTTTCTTGAGCACCAAATCAGCCTGAAAATTCATCTTTGCCATCACAGGCAATATATTATTTAAATATATTAAAATATATACTTTTGTTTAAAATATATTAAAGTAAGTTGTTTTAAATTGTGATAATATAGAAGTTTAATGTAGAAGAAGTTAATATGTGATATATAGAAGTTTTAAAACCCATTATGAAAGAGCAACTTCTGAGCAATACAATTGTATAACTTTATAATATCATTTTATAACTTCAATCTAACTTGATCACTTTAATCACTTTCAGTTTATTATAAAACGTTATCACTGTACAAGATAACGTTTTTCAAAACATTATCTTTTGTGTTCCACAGAAGAATGAGTCATACAGGTTTGGAATAACATGAGGGTGAGTATAAATTATGACAGAGTATTCATGTTTTTGGGTGAAATATCCCTTTAAGATGTTTCTTTAATGCGATAACTGTTCATAGAAAGTATGCTTTAATTCTAGGTATGTTAATTCAGGTCACGCTCGATACAACTAAGTTAAAATTAATGAAAGATTCTCAGTTTGCTATTTATGGCAGAACCATACGGCGAAACAGCCTGTGAGAGCCGGCGCAATGCCAGAGTCTTGCACTGATAGACCAACTCTCAGCTGGATTCCAGGTGTAATTTGTGTAATTTCAATGTAAAAAAACCCAATGTAATTTCAAGTGCTCAAGGAAGATGCTCAACATCACTGATGCCATATTAATGAGAAGCATAGGTTTTGAAAAATCAAAAAATGCAGGATTGCTTTGCGGTGCAGGCATGACTCAATGGCTAATATTAGGTCCAGACCCATGGTGATGCAAATGACTTGTTTTTAGTCCTCCTGCTGTGCCTACCTCAGCACGTCATCTTATTCTGCCTTCACACCTCCTTTGCAGTTTTGAGCACACTGTGAAGCCACAGCCAGATCTTCTACCTCCCTGCTAAAGGAGGCCCTGACATTCACAGGAGACAGCTCATCAAACAGCCTGTTGATAGTTGTCCGTGAAGACCCAGATAGCCCGTGTCACGCTCACATGAAGTTGCTTGTGGATAGGCCTGTAACCCTGAGTGATAAAGAGCTGGTCTTCATTAACAAACTTTGATGGGAGAGAGATGACATGACATGACTTTTTTTTTTTTTTTTTTTGCTACCGTGATGGTCAGTTAACCACTCACAAGAGGATAAAAGAGAAACCGAGACAGAGAGTGCTTGTGGACAATAGTAATCTTGGACGAAAGCCCTGAGGGTGTTAGAGCAAACTTTCACTCAGCAGACGATCAATAATGAGAACATTCAGGTCTGGCAGTTTACAACTACAATAATGAGTTTAATCAGCACAACATGCTTCCTCAAGGAACCAAAACAAACAGTGCTGCCGGACCACCCCTGCCTTGGTTAAATGTCCAAGACACATATCAGATGGTCTAAATTCAAATTATATTGCAAGAAATCATTAGTGTGAAATTATTTAGCTATGCTATCACTATTCATTTAAAGGGATTATATAATTTTGACATCTTTCCATTTTCTTTGTCTCTAAGGTACACTTATAATGTTAACAAGGTTAGTCAATGTGCACCAAAAACATTTATATGTATATATATATATATATACTGTGTGTATATAATATATAATATTTGTTGTTGCTGCACCTATATAGATGCCTTTTTTAAGTGAAATGATTAGCAGTTTTAACAAATCAACTTTGATCCGCTTAGTTTTGCGGTTGGGTCAAACCGTATCTAGTTTGATATATGGACAAATCTGCTCCATTTTTTAATTACAGTCTCACTGCATCACATTGTGACAATTTCACAAAGCAATCCACACTGAAATATACCACACAAACTGTTAAGATTAGACTGAAATGGTCAGGGATCTGAAAAATAAACTTCAGCTCTCTTTTTTGAAAAATTGGATAATTTGGAAAAATATGCAGCCGGCAGGTGTTAGCCTGCACAGGATTTGGTCGATTTTCCACATTATTATTTCTTATAGCTTTTAATAATAATAGTATCTCTGCTACTTTCTCCTTATTACCTTACTGTGACTGTGCAGGCCAAGTCTCTGAGGGGTTGTTGACAGTACATTTTCATGATCTTGTGTTAATTTATTATCTTCCTCTTACAACTGAATATATCTTTAAGGTAGAGACTTCTGGAAGTTTAGAATGAGTTCTTCTTGCAGCCAGTTTCAGTCATTTTGAAAGATAAAGTACAATGAGCCCTTCAATTCAAGTGTATTTATGTACTGATAAACATAAGATTGTACAATATGTTGACGTGGGTTTTGTATGTATTAATATGCAGAACAACAGGGGAATGTAGTATAGTACCTAAAGCTTGCCTGGAAATGATATTCAGGTTTCTCACCAGCATTAGTCAGAATCCAACAAACAGCAGCATGACATTTATTCTGCCATAAAATCTTATTTGTAATTCCAATAGCCATTAAGATGCATTAATTAATTATCTGATTCATTTAGCGCCTAATAAACGTCAAACCTTCATTTAAGACGAAGATGCTCTCCAGTAGTGATTACACAATCTCCAATCTTTACCGGTTACTTTTGATCGCTCAGTATTTAATATTTTCTGGTGACCTTTTGAGAATGACCAGCGAATCTGAGGCACATTCATTTTCTTTCTGGAGCAAATTTCTCCCATCTATTACTATTTGACATTTTGACTAGCTCCACCTAGCGTCTGCTTTACTGAGAGGGGTTAAACACAGGGCTTAAAGAAAGCGGCACGGAACGGCAGATTGTCCTTTTGTCTGTTCTGTCCCATCCATTTCAGCATTATCAGGTTAGGGAGATCTAACGCACTCCTGGGTTGCAGCATTTTCTGCTTTCGCTTTGGAACGTTTTCCCTGTGACCTTTCCCCATGGCTGGATTTGGCTGCAGCGTTTCCTTCTAATTTAAGCTTTTGGCAGGTGCTGGAGCTTCATTATTGGCACTGCTCCGTCCCCCCTACTGTCCTCCTTGGATGCTTGTCTCCCAGGCAACTGGTCAGCCCACTAGGCATTGAGCCGCCCAGCACCAGGGTGCCTTAAGAGCTGTGTTTTTTGGTTATTGGATTTTTTTAATTTTTTGTATTATTTCTTCATCACAGAATCGGCATGTTTTACACCTTCATTACACCAAAATATATATATAATTTTTTTTGAAAGTCACGCTCACCAGCATCAAGCTTTTAAAAAAGCAAAAGTATCACAGAACAATCACATGCGACACGTGTTGTATTTTCTAGGTTTTCTCAGGGTAAACAATATTAGTAATAAATGTAAATAATTTAACGCATTGTTTAACTAAATCCTGAACTTGGTCTTTAGTGTACAGCTATGCACATTCGTGTAACTCTATTAGCACCGCAGTTCACTCCGTCCCTCCCAAAAAAAGCACACAAAGGCACAAAATTAAGATGAAAAAAAAACGTGAAACACAATCTATTTACCTTCTTCTCTAAGGTGAATATATCCGTTGTGTTCGTCGCAACAAGAAGTTATCACGTTCACGTCTGTCAACTGTCATTTTGACTGTCATCAGACAAACGGACTTCCGGTCCAGTGATATTTGGCTCTGTGAAGAAAGTACACAGTTACTTTTTTGGGATTGCATTGTATTTCGTGTCAAGTTTTTGTTAATCCTGATTTTTCACAACGTGTGCTTTTTCTGGATGAGATGGAGTGAACTGCGGCGCTAACAAAGTTAAACGAACACGCACGTCATGTAGCTGTGCACTGAATACCAACGGCCAAGGTCAGGATTTTGTTAAATAATACATTAAATTTTATATTGTATACCCCCAGAACACTTGGAATATACGACACGTGGTATGGGACCGTTCTGTGATACTTTTGCATTTAAAAGAAAGAAGGGCATACAGCATTAGAACAACACCAGGGTGAGTAGTTTATGATTTCATTTTCATTTTAGGGTGAACTATTTAGGCCATCTAGCAAAGCCCTTTGGATCACCTAGCAACACCCTAGCAATGCCCTAGCAACCACTTGGAACACCCTAACAACCACTTAGGTTTTGCATAGCAACAAGCTAGAATGCCCCAGTAACCAGCTACTAAAACCACTCAGGAGACCTTAGTAACCACATAGCAATGGCCTGGGAACTAGATACAGCACCTTAGAATCATTGTGGCAGATTTAGAATTGAAAAGCACCACGTGTTGTTTTTTTTATATATAAAAATCTGTTCTAGTGATAATATAGTCAAAAGAAATCATCTAAACACATCTCCTCATCATTTAGAGTTTTTCTCTGAATTGTTTTCCGGCTGTGACTCTGTCTGGGCCATGTGGTTTGGCCAGTGTTTGTAAAGCTGCTCAAAAACAGCTACTCTTTCTGTCTCTGTTTGTTCTTTTCTTACTCTCCCTCATGCTCTTCATCCTCTTTTCTCTCTGTCTAGTTCTGTTTGTATATTGAGACATATTAACAAACAGTTAATAATGTTGTCAAGTGCCACACTTTGATATACATTTGCATATCTTAAATATGGTTTTGGGGAGATACTGACTGCTATCCATTAATGTTTCTCTTTTGCTCACTCTTTATCGCCCCCCCCCCCCCCCTCCCTCTCTCTCTCTCTCTCTCTCTCTCTCTCTCTCTATCTCTCTCTCTGGTCTTCTCATTTGCATTTTATCCTCACTGAATGTGTGTTAAATGTCATGGATGTGTGGGATGTCAGGAAAGCAAACTAAATCATGTACGGCATACATGGCTGAATCTTGTGTGTTTCAAAACACAATCTCCTACGCTGTTATGTTAATGTGCATGAGTTGTTGTATGAGTATATATACTGTGTACAAAGCAGAGCCGCAGGAATAAGTTTTAGAGCGGGAGGACAAAGCTAGACATGATGCTAGTTGTGATGTCACTGCAGAAAGCTCCATGATCTCATAAATATTAATTAGCGTATGCTTATATTGCTGATTCCAGTCTGATCTGGCATTGAGATACAATAGAGCCAGTTTTATGTTTGCACAGATATGCACAATAAATAAATAAATAATTTAATCCAGAAAATGGTCTATTAGTCTACTGATAAATAATGATCATTAGCACATTATTTGTTTGAAATGCATGTTAGCTTTCCTGAAATCAGAGATTTCTGATGTCTTTTGCTTAATTCTTGAGCACAAATAATCATGTCATTTTATATGATAACTTAATCTTTACATGGCTGAATACAAACTCAAATATACAGCATGCTAGTGCATGAAGTTGCATGTGTCCTCTCTGGGAAAACTTCATTTGAGTGGGTTAAAAGAGGAATTTAAAAAAGCAGCAAGTTTGTTTTATGAATTACAGTGTGGTTTTAGTGGGTCAATCTGGAGTGAGTTAGAGGATCATAAAAAACAAAACCTTAGTTTTTATTTAGCCTTATAGACCTGTTTGAGTTTCATCTATTCCAGTGTGTCTCTGTTTGGGGGACAACAGGCTCTTCTACTAGTTCTGCATTCCCTCTGCCTACGCGAGGCTGAGTTACAGCTGATCTCTTGCCAAGTGAAAGCATCAGCCTGCAAATAAAAGATAATGGAGACCAAATAAATGCTGAAGACGGTGAGCTGGGTCCAACACGGTAGTCTCTGTCGCCTCACAGACAGACAGAAATGTGCTTTTAAATGGGCTGCATCTGCCAGGGCCTTTGGGCCATTTGGCAGCAGTTCTACTGGATTCATGGCTCTATTTGAAGCTAATTGGAGCAGACACCCTTAAAACGTAATAGTTATTACGATGCATTTACATGCAGACAGATATGTTGCCTAATATGTTGATTACAAACTCATTACTGATAAAATGTGATAAAGTCATATGGCTTTAGAGGAAATCAAGTGACATATTTTAAATGTAAAAAAATGTACTGTCACCATTTTTTGCCAGTGTCATTTAGTTTCTTTATCAAGCTGGGGAGAGCTCTCTGAGCTGAAAATGGACCCATCAATAGGCAAATACGTTTGCACTCAATTACATGTTTGTTAAGCAATGAGATATGGGGCTAATGAGGCGCGGCCATTTTTGCCGCAATCACTTACGCCGTTGAGTTATTACCACGGTAATGACGTTCTCTCAATACCTCAATTAATGCCGGCTGGTCTGCTGTAAAGCGGCTGTAGGTGTGATGTGCACACAATTGCCCACGCAAACATTTATGGGTAATGGATGGTCCGCCAGTGACTCATAGGTGAAAATGGCTCCCCACTCTCTCACTGTATGGACTTCAAAATCGATTGGCCTCCAAACCTATGAGATCTTTTTTCTCACTAATGTCTAAGTACATTATTTCACATGAGATAGATAGATAGATATAGCTAGATAGATAGATAGATCATTAAAGTAATTAAAACAGGGTTTTTATTTTTTATTTTAATACAAATGAAGCTGAAATTAAATATAAATATTTTATAAACTTAAATGAAAATTAGAAATATTTGTAGCTAAAATAAAAAAGTTTCAGTTCAAGTACTAAAACTACTAATATATAACAACATGACATAAAGAATTAATGCATTATGTTTGCACCGTTTGGATGAAAGCTTCTGTTTGAATTTGCATGTTATTTGTGCTAATTAAAATGCTGTTCACAGCTGAAGCTTGTTCCATCTAAATCTTGTCTCACTGCATGAAGCATCGTACAAACACGTGCCACAGGACCATATTCATAAATCATACACTTCTGTTCATTTGGCGTGTTCACTCTTTAACAGAAATTAAGCTGTAATGTGTCATAAAGCTCTAATAAAGGTCACATAGTTCAGGGCACGTTCTCATCATTTTTTGTCTTGTACATGAGGAAAGCGATTAAATTGTACCATTTATGTTTCCATAGCCAATCTCTCTCTTTCACACAGTTCTACTTTACCAAGCTGATATCCTAATTTCTTTTCTCTGCCCACAATTGTCTCTGTCTCTTTCAGTCCCCCTCTTGTTTAGCTGATATAGCTCTCCATTCTTCGGTAACAAGTCATTTCATTTTTCTAGTGTCATTATTCAGACTCTTTTCTCAGTCCTCTTTTTCCTTTCTGTACGGCTTCCTGACCCAGGGGAGAATTCAGCACCTCACTGTGTGTGTGTGTGTGTGTGTGTGTGTGTGTGTGTGTGAGAGAGAGAGAGAGAGAGAGAGAGAGAGAGAGGGATAGAGAGAGATTTACTCTCTAAAGTTCCCCCTCTGCTGATCTCCCACTGTGTTGCAGTTTGTCTGACGGCTTGTTGTCTCCTCTGGTATTGCCAATTATTGTCTTTTGAGGTGACCTAATTTTCCCAGTCTGGTCACTCATGTTGCAGCCATGTGTGAGGTGTGTGTTTTTAAGCTAGTATGACTTGAGTAAATGAGATATGTGTGTGCAGTGTCTAGAATTAACAGTCACTAAGCTCCAAATGCTTGTTACTTGCCAGTTGGCTGGTAAATTTATTAGCAAACTGCAATATAACGCTTGGTTGAAAGTAAAATCTGACTCTTTTACATTTGAAGTAAGTGATGTGTGATTCAACTTACAGACCAAAAGCTTTCCTAAGTAAAACTGTTCGACTGTTTTCGTGGAAAATGTTGTGAAATTTCTGTGTAATATTGTGAAATATTATTACACTTTAAAATAAAATACACTTAAAATACACTTAAAATTTTTATTTCAATATGTGTAATAATGTAATTTATCCTGTCATGGCAAAGCTGAATTTTAGCAGTCATTACTCCAGTCTTCAGTGTCACGTGATCCTTATTTAAAGGGGAAAAAAATTACTGACACCAAACTTAAACTGTGTGTGTGTGTGTGTGTGTGTGTGTGTGTGTGCGCGCGCGCGCGCGTGTGTGTGTGTGCATGTGCACGCGTGTGTGTGTGCATGTGCACGTGTGGCCTGGTAAACCCTACATTATGAGGACATTTTGTAAGCAGTTGCTCCAGCCTGACAGAGGTGTAGTTTACGAGCACTTATTTTATAAACACTCTGGTGAATTACTTCAGTCTTGTAATGTATTAACACTAGCCTTTCTCTCTTTCTATCAATTCTCCCCAGGCAGGCAAAATAATCTTAAAGACTACAATGTAGCTCTAGGAATATATATTGCATCAATAAAGTAAAAAAAAATAAAAAAAATAAAAAAACAGCGACGTTTATCAATTTTAGCCGGCACCACAGAGGCTCTTTTGGCTGTGATGTGCACCTGTGTTTGGGGATTGAAACTGCTGAAGGCTCTGCTACAGTGACTCCAGAGCACCAGGCTGAGTTATACCGAAGGGCCCATTGCGCTTCTATGCAGATAATTCTCCAGCTCTGCCTTGAGTCATGAGGTTTAAGAGCAAGGTCTGTTTATGTCTCAATATTCCTTATGTGTCGCAAATGGCCTCCTATACTTCACAGATTATATTAGCACTGAATTTGACACCCCTGTACTGAAGTGATAAAAACATTCATGATGGATAATTTATGTTTTGCATCATCTTTTGAATTAGATATAAACCTATATCTAAGAGGGCAAAGAGAGAGTAAAGAGGGAAAGTGTTTGCTCTGTGCTTCTACCGAGGAGGACATTTTGGACTGAATACCAATTCACACATATTTCTTCTACACACTAAAAGTATGTACTTCATCATTGGTAATGTGAAAGTGTATACTTCTGAGTATGTAGCAAGACAGAATGCCATTATTCAGACATATTACCATATGATTAAATTGCATCTTGAGACCACATGTCCTTCGTGTCACGCATTGTTTTTATTTGCATGCAAGTGTTAGCATGTAGATAAATTCATTACCTTAAGGTTCCTTAAATGTGATTGTATATATCAGAAATGCTTGAAAGACGGTCATCACAAAATCAAATGCCAAACCTAAAGCACAAGTGGTTATGGGCAATATAGGTCCTGTGGTGCACGCATCTGAAATCCACAAACAATCAGGTAGGCCTATTGTTTGGCTAAATTTACATTTGATAAATTGGCTCCCTTTCCATTTGAATTGAATTATCCACATCCCACAGGAAGCTGTATTGGAATTTGAATTTGAATTTCAGTTACTGTTCTTCCTGTACGGTCTTTAAACCTTTAAACCATCAGCCTAAAACGTCAAGAATTTTTAAATCTTTTTTTTTTTTTTTTCCTTTTTGGTAAAACGTTAAAAAATCTCTTAAGCCAGCAGATTTTATATTGTCAAACTTTCCTTTTTCTTGTCAAATTAAACTAATTGAGTTTAATGAATTTCTTTAAGCACATTTTAGTTAACCCAATTTGAATTTCAATTCTAGTTTCTGTTTACTACATCAGTTAAAATTCAATTCAAACTCAGAAACTGAACTGAAATTTAAAAAGCATCCTCAATTCAATTATCAACAGCGCACAAGCTTGCTAGAAATAGTATACCTAGTATATGATTTGGGATGCCCTAATCCTAATCTTATGTGAATTGGTGTTTGTGTACTGGTGACAGGCTGGAGGCTGTAAGTCCTGCCTGGAAATATCAGCCCGCTGCTAAAGCCTTCTGCGGCTGACCATTCCCTCCTCTAATCCTTCTGTATTGGCTGCCACAGCACTCTCCCCAGCATTTATTCCCTTTCGCTCTCGCTATCTCTTTCTCTTTTCCCCTCCCTCTATCGTGAAATCATCTCCACATCTTCTAGCTCCCCTCTTCCTATATCCTCAAAGCATGTCCATGCCAGCAACATGATACAAACTTACCCAAAACTGCAAGTTTTGTCCTGAGGTAGGTTGCCCTTTCCTTCAGATCCCTTGTGGATATCCAGTGGGCTGGAGCATAGCCACTAGTTTCAGTGTGCCATTTGTAGTCTGGCAAATTGGCCATTTTACTATAGGGTCCGTCAAGGACTATGAATATTTGATGGGGCCTAGCTGTTGATGAGCATGTGTGCTGACTCCCTTATCTTATTTGGTCAGGATGTCAGAATTATACTTCGTACCTCCGAGCCCCTGTCCCCAGGAGAGAGACGGGGGGAGGGATGCGAGTTGGGGGAGCTGTTAAGCCCTAACTCTGTGGTGGCTCCCTCTGGAGGGGGATTTAAGGGAAAAATAGAGAGCGAGCGAGCAAGAGAGATCATCTCAATCAGCCGAGCACTGGTGTGATAAAGAAAGGGAAATGGAAGTCAACTCTCCGACAAGACAGTCATTCCCCTCGGGTGGACAGAGGTTGAGAAAAGCTCCTACACCTCCTTGGCAGGGATTGATAATAAAGAGGCACAAATCGTCACCTATCCCAATTCTTTACATGCTCTGTATAGGGATCAGAGTGCCCGCCATCTTCTAGGAGGTGAGGGGTTCGGACAGAACTACCACATGGGTCATGCTACATAATAAAAGATGAAACTGTGACAGTGCCGTAAATGTGCTGGTGCCCTGGGGCTTAGAATGAGCTGGTATAAAGGCACCTTGACAGGTGAATTCCTCCTCGCTGGGTGAAAAACCTGATCCTTGGCCCCTGGATTTAGTCATGGTGAGCAATGATTCAGAAAGCTGCAAGACGGAAATCAAAGGGTTAAGGTGTGTGTGTTCTCATGAGTTTCGTAGATGGAGCCGAGGTCCACAATCGGTAGGGTGATCACGCTGGGGGGATGTGAGTTTTTTTTTTTCTGTAGCTTTAGAGAGACGGTGTAGTTGTGCTACTAGCCTCCAGGCCACTGCAAATAAATGGATTTTCTTTTCCCATTTACCAATATCCAGAATCTTATTTTATTCTCCCTTCACAGGTGAACTAGGTGAAATGGCGGTCGAGAGGAAGTGAATGAAGACATATGCTCATGATCTCCATTGTTCTAATGCTCTGCAGAAATATATTGATCAAAGGTAACTTTTCAGACATTCGAATTAGTCCAAGAGTGCCCCTGCCAATAAATCTTTCCTTTAGAACTTGCCAAGAGGTGCCAGATAATCCCTTTGCCCTTGACCTTTAACCTGCGGCTGGCTATTTTGCAGCTTCCCACTTTGTCCTTGTGGTTGTATATTGTGAACTAAATTGCTTTTTAAAATTCCAATTCAATGCCTCAATATTAGTTGAATATGAATTAAGGTAGCAAACACGATGCAGAATTGCCCTTTGAATTTGAACTTGAGATGAATAAATGCAAATTCCAAGAAATTCTTACACTGCAACAAATTTTGACCCAAAGAAAAGGCTGTACAGATAAACTTTGAATATGAGTTTTGACAAGCCTTGTTTGAAGGTGTTCATCCAGTCTGGCTGTAAGGCCTTTAAATCTTCTTCAGCCTAAAACTTCAAGACTTTTTAAAGCCTTTTTAAAACTTTTGAAGGCTGTCAATCCAACATATGTTTGTATTGATGTTAGTTCTAATTTCTGTTTGTTACTTCAATACAAATTCAGTTCCTGATCATAAATTTAATTTTAATTAAAGCACTCTAACTTCAATTATCAACAAGTGCACAATACTGCTAGAAATTGTTTGAATTTCTTCCTGTCATTCTAATGCAAATTCAACTCCAATTCAACTATTTTGAGATGTAGCCTTTTCAATTTAAATTCACGCTTATGAATTGAAAGCTAGTCAATTATATATTTTTCTTAACCCTGGTCCTTATGCCTCTTGTCATCCATTCTCAACCACAAGGGTCAAAGTCCTTCCCAAATAAAACAGTTTACTTGAATGCATTATACATGCCTCTTTTCTTTATTCCAAATCCATTCCGACCCTAAACCTTATAAAGGTGACAAAAGGAGGAGCATGTGCTTGCTGAAAGGCTTTGGCCTTCATCAGCTCCCTCCTAATTGAATCAGACTCTTCTTCGTTCAGCCTAATGTGGGTTTTTTAATTGTGTTATGGGCAGGGTCAGGAAAGACGGGCCTCTCAGAGGCAATAACGAGGATACGGAGAAGAGTATATCGACTGTTGACATTGGGCAGAGCTGGTACGCTCTAGGCGTTGTTATGGCAGTAACCACATTAGGGCACATCTGGTCCAGGATGCTGTACAGACATTAGGACAGGATGGAACTGATGAGTTAGTAGAGAAGGACTTGAATCAGGTCAAGAATGGATCAGACAAGACAAAAATGAACTATTGTGTGGTTTTAAGAGTATGCTAACAGACATTGACCGAGGGGTATGTGCTAAACCTATCAATTTACCTGCCAACTGAATATGAATGATGCTTCTTGAGGCTGTTCTTACTCAGAATAAGGCACCGTTGCCACTTTTGCCCGTCTGAAGCTCTAATTGATATTCACAGCATCGTTATGATACCTGCATACTAAACGAACATATTAGCATATGGTCCTGTATTCAAGCCAAGGTCTCCTTCTAAAGGAAAAAAGAGTCTAGGTTGCATGAAAGGTGAAGACACCCCACTACTGAAATAATGAATACCAGGAGCTAAGGGAATCGATGGATATTAAGGCTCTGTCTCCCTAAGCCCATCTAACTGCTGGCCTGGTGACGCCTACCTTGCTTATCACCTGCAGCATGATGAACGAGGCTCCTACACTGCTGGGAAATTTCCAAAAAATCCCTGGTGCAATAGATTTTGTTAGGGGTTCGCCTGAGTGCACACAAAGTCCAATAGATCTGCACTAGACCTTGACCATTACCCTGTCTGCATGTGCAGCACCCCGATTAGGCCAGCAGATTTAATGCTGGGACTGGTATTTACCAATGATGACAGATAGAAGGGAGAAGTGAGAGAAGTCTCCAAAAAGGGGGTATTAAAGTAATAGTCCAACCAAAAATTAGAATTTTGTCATCATTTACATCATTTTTAAACTCATGTTTTTACTTTCTTCTGTTAAACTTAAAAGAAAGGGTTATTTTCCATACAGTGAAAGTGCAAAACAACTTTGGACTATAGTATCTACAATTTTGACTTTCATTTTATGGGCAAAAAACATAGACAGTTTTAAAAAATATATCTTTTTTGTGAACCACAGAATACATCATACAGATTAGCAACAACATTAGGGTTAGTAAATAATCACAGAATTTGGATGAACTATCTCTTTAATAGATTGAGATTCATGAAATAGCTTGCTTTGCCATATCGATTTGATCAAAGTTATTCTGTTCCCTTTAGACGGGAGCAAATGAGTATGATTGGCTCGCTGGTGTGTCTCTGGATTTGTATTGTGCCATTTTTGATGCCCTGCTGGTCATTTCAAGAGCCAAGTCCCTGCGTGCCATCACAGTACCCTACGGAATCTACTCGACATATGTCCCTTTGGCAGCTGGGTCCACAACTGTCCACCCAACTTACGCCTGCACCTCGGCAGCTGAGCCACACTTCCCCGGGTCAGAAAAGATAGAGGTAGAAGACAAAAATAGAAAGAGCTGGGCCATCAATCAAATCACAAGTCAGACAAATAGACAAAATTCATAAACGAGGCCCTTTATTGACGGCTGGTCTCATAACGTTTATCCGAAATCCATTTTGCCTGACCGTTATGTGAGCATTAGGGATCATTGAGCATCACCTTAGCCATGCGTGAAGATTCATGCCAGGAGTTTCATCTGCAGCAGACGTCAAAATCAATAGCCAATGTCAGCGGCACCAGTGTCTTGCTTCGTGACTACCTCTGCCTCATATTCTGACTTAAGTATTTTATGTCATAACGGGATGGGCTGTAGATGTCAGTTTGTAGCATTAAGGAACAAAAACTGCAAAAACACGCTTGCACTTCTGTTACAGAAGTGCAATTCCAGCACCGATATCATGAATCTGAATAAGTGGTTTTGACAGTGTAATCCATTTAAAAATCTGGACACCGAGGACATGCTGAGAGATGTATCCACTGTGAATGAAAGCGTAGCTCAGATGTTATTTAATTACAGTTCTGGGGTCTGAATTGAGTTGGGAGGAGCAGCTGAGAATTTTGATGACAAGCATGAAAAACATACTGTTAAAGTAAATTTGCAGATAAAGGAATTAAATGGCTCTATTTTGAATTTTAAATTTAGTCTGTCCTTGTAAGGTGTGTTATCTACAAAGCCCCGATCAGGGCAGCGTGTGTATGTGAGGTCTGAAGCCCCCCTGAAACCCAAAATCCACCCTGGATTAGTGGAGTTGGGTAAGGTCTGATTGGTAACATTGCTCAAATCCTTCCGCCTGCTCAAAAGCTCCCCAAAGTGGGCAAGCTTTAGTGTCAGTTTGTTCCCTGAGAATGGAAGAAACAACCCCCCTGACCCCCCTCCTTTCCAAACCATGCCACACAAACAAACTGTGCAGTGTTGTGTGCCATTTTAGAACTGGATTGAAATGAGAATGCCTTTTAAATTCTTGAATTGAATTGAGGTAGCTGACGGGATGCAAAATTGAAATTCATTTGAATGTAAATACAATAAAAATGAATCAATTTCATATACCTTCGTATTGCATGAAAATGAATTTCCCATAATGCATTTGTGTTCTCTTCCTGTCATTCCGATTCAACTTCCTGTGGAACGTGGCCAATTCTTTAGTTCTGATAGGGTAATACAGCACCGTTTGGCTTTAAAACTACCTAAATAATCTCGACCCTAAAATGTATTTCCATACAAAAATCTCAGATGGCCAGACAGCGATTCATCTCTAATGAATATAACGTCCTTAGTTCAAATGTGTGATATGAATAAACAGTACACATAAACGTCACAGTATTCAGTATACTCTGTACGTCTCAACTTAACAAGTGTATAGTGGCTTGCCCAGTGTTGATGCAGGTATCTTCTTGTTTAAACAATGGCAGATGGGACTGTAGAAAACCTGTTTGGAAACAATTCAATCACAATTCTTTTTGGTCCCTCTAGAGGCAAAAATGCATGCATCAGCTTTAACCCTTTGAGGCGTTTTGATTGTTTTTTTATTTCAGCCACTAATCTGATTGCCAAGGCCATCTATTTTCTTTTGTTCTTCTTCTTCTGAAGGACCAACAAGCACAAAGCATTTCTCCAGTACTAATCTCTTGAGCTGTTTTCAAATAAGGACTTCATCATGATATGCTACAGGCGATCTCTGCAAAGGGCTTTCACTAATGGATTAAATATTCATAAATAAATACTGCTTTAGAAAAAGCCATCAAGGCAGTTCATGTTTACATTTTTTTTCCACAAGAGGAAAAGAAAAAGTGAAAAATGAGTTGCAAATAACAAAGAAAAGTGTGTTGTTTTTTTCCCCCTGCTAATTGATACAATTTCTCCCGGCAAATTAATTGGGTAGAAAATGTTTAATTGGCCCGATGCGTATCACAGAGGAACAGGTCAGCAAGCTGGGTTTCACCCTCGGGCCTTTTCTCAGAGTTGAGCTTATCTTCTACCACGGCCAGTCAATATTTGATTTCAGATGGGGTCTGGTCTTGGGCGCTGACCTACAAAAGAGATACATTTCTTGGATCTGTCTCCTTAAGGTCCATTTTTTAGTTCCAAGCTGCAGAGTCAATTTTTGCTCCCTGTCATGAGGAAATAAATAATTCCTAGGTCATGGATAGGATGGGATGGGTGGGGGGGACTGGGCCACCGAACCTGGCTGGGTGACTCGCGGCTGGAGTGTGTGCGTGTTTTTGTGTGTTTGAGGGTGGGGAGGACAAGGCTGGTCGAATGAGTTGATATTCTGCTGCTGGAACGAATGCTAATTTAATCAATGTGCTGTAAATCCGACTAGCTGCTGACTCATTTGTGACTGCTGCCCCATGGGGACGTGAACAAAAAGCCCTGCCATTGCAGTTTACTCCCAGATGCATTTTAAAATATGCTCTCTCTCTTTTTACACACACTCGCAAAGATACACAAACAGATTTGTACATATATGGGAGAGGCAAATACATGCTGAGATCTACTATTAGTATATATTCTGTGTGTGTGTGTGTGCGTGTGTGCGTGTGTGCGTGTGTGCGTGTGTGCGTGTGTGCGTGTGTGCATGTGTGCGTGTGTGCGTGTGTGCGTGTGTGCGTGTGTGCGTGTGCGCGTGTGCGCGTGTGCGCGTGTGCGCGTGCGTGCGTGCGTGCGCGCGTGCGTGCGTGCGTGCGAGAAAACACACTCTTGTGTAAAGTGCTGAGTTGGTGACTTTGGGAGCATTGAGGTGAGGGGTTAGAGACTTACCTCTGTCTCCTTGGACCAATATGTCAGCCGCTCTAGATGTCCTAACCATTAATTTCAGAGTCTTCTCACAGCAAACACTCGTCAACAAGCACATATATACATGCTTAATGGAGAGTTTCTACAGTGACCAATTGCTTGTCTGGATGATGTAATGTTATCATGGGTAACATGGCCATAGCGGCTGTTGAAGAATGATGCAGTTTAGAGAGGAGGGAGGAATCTGAGAGAAGAGGTAGAAATAATATAGGGAAGGAAAATCACAAATGTAATTGTTAGCATTTAGATTAAATAGAGAGAAAATGGAGACTTTGATTACCATTTCTCAGATTTGTCACCTGCAAAGACCTTGGGAATATCCCATTTTTCTCCATTAGAGTTTCATAGGAGATCTTAAAAACAGCCACTTTCATATGTTAAATATCAGTAAAATTGTTAGATTAGTTGTTCTGTGTATGTGCCACACCACATCAGAGCATCTTAACCTTAAACCGTTACTCTTATGGCTTTGTTCCCATATATCATCAATATATAATGTGTATTGGGATATTGCAACATAAGTTGATTTGTTGGTTATTTGACAACCCATATGGCCTTTAAATAGAAATATTAAACAGAGAAAATGTTGTATGTGCGAAAACACCTACTGTCACACACTGTGATCAGATACACAAATGTGAAATCAAAAGTCAGTCCAAATAATCTGATCATCATTTAAGTTTCTATTTCAATTTCGACTGTATTTCTCTGTAACTCTTTTAGGAAAAACATCTAAGAAAAAGGTGATATTAAAAGGCTACATAATTGAGAACTCCATTAAGTCCTTAAAATTTTCCTCTAGATTGATCAAAAGGAAAAACAAGAGGCAACGAGTTTAAGATAAAGTCTGAGGAAGAAAGAGAGTGAGATCAAGAGAGAAAGGAGACAGAGGAATGGAGAGTGGGGGGTGCTAAGGGGGATAATCCTGAGGGACAGGTTTTATGGCTATGTGGAAATTTATTTAGAATAAGTCCGCAGTACCCAGTGCATGCAGACGTGGGGGGAGAACGAGGGACTTTAATTAATGAGAGCACGCTTGTCGCAGGCTTTGGAAAGGCTGCTAAATCACTGATGCAAATGGAATGAGCCTGAGAATACACTCTCTCTCTCTCTCTCTCTCTCTCTCTCTCTCTCTCCTACTTTTACTCTAATCATTCTGTCTCTGTCTCTTTCTCTACCCTCATTCCTGCACACTATAAACACACACAGAGACATACACATCTATAGGTGTAAAAAAGAAACTGTTTACATACTTCAATCAAACTTTTCACAGCCACATTTCGATTACCATTAGATTAGGTCCATTTAGACAGGAAGATGTCATCTGACTGTGATATAAAATTACCAAAACAGTTAGCTTTTGTGTATGACTTTTTATGGAGCAAGTGAATATGAAATTACATTAACCCAAAGAGTAAAGCCGCTCCACAGTGGTGTTAAAACTACTGCACCATTATTTAAACTTTTAAAATAATTAAAGCTATTTTTCATCCAATCAGTGAATTTGCAAATGCTGAATGTGCATGAAAATGAGTGGCGGGATTTATCGTGAACAGTGCAATAGCTAATCATAGAGCGATAGAGGTACAGTATGGCCTCCTCTCACATAACTTTTCCCATTCATTCTCAATTACCCCCCCCCCACACACACACCAAACCCATTACATGCTTTACGGGGTCTGCTAAAACTCAATGAGATCAGGGGAGGCAAAAGAGATGCAGCTTCTCACTATAACTTTGACAGCTAATGCCGCTGTTGGACAATGTCACTTTAGAAAATGAGTGATTTAAACACTTTTTAATATCATATTTTTAAATATTTGCATTTTATTTTTGAACTGTGGATTTTCTCATGCAATTTTTTGAGGAGGCACTGCATCCCTTCCCTTCTCAGAAATGCTTCTGACTCTTAGAAAAAGAGGTAAAACAGCTTGTCATGAGGGCAGTACCCCAGCAAAAGACAACGTTGTACCTTACATACGCCTAAAAGGTTAATATTATACCTTAAGGATACATATTACTACTCCAAGTTACTAATATGGACCTTTTAGGGGTAGGTAGATAACCCCATGCGGTTGTATTCCTGATCCCGCTGAAAAGACCCTTTTAAAGTAATCTAGGCTGGGTTTTTTGTCTTGGCTGGTTTGAGGTGGTTTCTCAGCCTGAGCAAGCTGGTGTTTTGCTGGTTTAGATGGGCAACCAGTTGAAAAGTGACCAAAACTCAGCCTTGCAAGCTGGGAGACCAACTAAAATTATCAGACAAGCGTATACAACCCAAACAAGCGTATACAGAACTCTTTAATATTTCCAATATACTTTGATGATTCAATGCTATAATCCTTACAAACTGGGTTAATCCAGCAGCTATAGTGCTAATTGTAGCAGCCTGACTTCTGGAAAATTAGAATATGAGAAAAATGAGAATATAATGAGAAAGAGATACTGTTTTGAGAAATTTTGAACTGTTTTTAAGTGCTGTATTGATCATATAGTCTGTAAATGCTAACAAAGTTAGTAATACCTGTAACATTTCACCTCTCTGTAACATTTATGTTAAATCTGCTTTAGCAGCTAAATTTACTTCCCCACATGTATATAAAAAAAACAATGATATGTGCTGAAACCTCGTACCCCCTTTTGTCCTCAGTTACTGCCAGTAATGTCTGTGAGGACTGAGAGACAACATCACCAGCGCTGTTGTCAAAAATGAAGCCTTAGAGCCATCGGCCATGTGCTACATATAACTCACAAACACGCAGACTGAGGTCAGTGCGGCCAAAATGGCCCCGTCTGTATCAGTGAAGTTGGCTGTCTGTTCACATTAGGTGGACCATGTGACTATGATAAAGTGTGACACAAAGTGTATCATCATGGATGGAGGTGGATGGGGGGACCAGAGCAATTTTTTGCCTAGTTTTAAGGGGGATCATAAATAAAAGAGTGATGTCATGTCTGCCATTGCCTCATCTGCCCCATTACCCCTCCCTCTAACCCTGTCTCACCCAGTCACCCTTCTTGACTAACCACTTTTAGTACCGGCCCCCTGACAGCATAAACTGTGTCAATGACAAACAATCTTAAAACGGGATCTTTTAAAGTTCATCGGCGTCTTATGATAGCATGTTAAAAATGGTTCACATTTTGACAAATGATTCCAAAAGCCTCAAACCCAATAATCAATGACTTTTGTTTGCCGTGAAACATCAATAAATCCTTCTCTGTCCTCCTCTGAATAATAGTCTGAACTGTGAAGAAAGAGAATGAATTTAGGTCCCTCAGCTGAACCCTTTTGAAATTCATTTTGTTGAATTAAATACACCAACACATTGTGCCGAAAAATCTCCCCTCCCAAGGCTGTAACCATGGGAATCAAAGATCAGACGAAAGAAAAAAGCAGACTGAAAATACCTGCTTACCTGGGCCTGTCTGTCAATCAAAGAGACGGATAGAAACATGCGTCCCTCTGTTGACATAGGTGCACTTTTAATTTTTTCACAACTGTTCAATATCACCTTTATCTTAGATGCTGGTTTGACTTAGAAAACATAAAAAGAGACTGAAATGTGAACTCCAAGGACTTTCATTTTATATAGAAAAAACAGTTAAAGTATTCTTCGAAATATCTTGTTTTGTGTTCTGCAAAAGAAAGAAAGGTTTGATACAACATGAGTGAATAAATGATGACAGTATGTTCATTTTTGTGTGTATACTATTCCTTTAAGAATATAGAATTATACAAATAATGTGGATTGCATAGCTCACTTAATTTGTTCTTGGAAGAGGGACAAATGTTTAAATTTATATAGAGATCTCTGTTGATTATAGACTTTTAGGAAATTTTAGCACACTTTGAGAGATGTCATTTGTCATTGTCTTTTTCTCTAAAAAATGTATTTGTTTTTATTTCTGTTTAGGGGAAACTATTGAAATATTAGAGAGATTTAATTTGTGATGTTTCTTTTCTATGGGGAGGGTTATTTACTCTCACATCCCTACATCTCTTTGTCATGTTTTCATCTGCTGTGATAACTCATGTTAGAATGTGTGCTTCTATTTTATATCTCTCGTTTGCCTTCTTTCATCTATCTGCTCTGAAAATAGCAGCAAATGGATGAGACATGGGTATTCAATACAGTGAGAATTATGTCAGATATGTGCCAGACAAAAAAAACGCCTCAGATTCCACAGGCTGCATCAGCTGCCGTAAAATGCAATCCGAGCACGTCAGGATTTGTGCATAGAGAGTGTCTGTCGAATGGGATCATCTTCAGTAGAATAGACAGATGGAATACAGCTTTGAGCCATTTCACTATTGTAACTCAATGTTTATTTTAGGGGTTTGATCAAATTTTGCCACACTTCCAATACGGTAATTACCTTGAATATCTTATAGAATACACTTGGCTAATCAATTCCAAACAGACCCTCCTATTCTATTCTATTCTATTCTATTCTATTCTATTCTTTTCAAAGCATATCTGAAATCTCTTTCCATGCCCTCCATGTGTTTGCACTATCGATTAGCCAGTTCAAATGTTTACCTGCCTCATCCTGTCAACAGTGACATGTGATCCAATAATGTGCAAATTAATCCCATGTTTTTTCTCCTTCCACCCCCAAACTCACAGTTGCCGTTCTCCTTCACGCTGCCCGTTTTAATTGCTGTAAACACACTCAAATGCATTGCAACCTGTAAGCCGTGACCTTGGGTTCCCATAAGCAGATCGGTCGGCGTGAAGCGATCAGTGGCGTGACGTCGTCCCGATGGTGGCACGATGAGAGCTGTATTACATTAGCATCGATTAATTGACTGGATATGGCCACGGAGGTGTGAGTGTGCATTGCCAATGCTGAGAAAGGGGTGGGGGTGGGGGGGATGTATGTCAGTGTGACACAGGTGGTAAGAGGATTATGGGATGGCAGTTGAAGCATAGAGTGGAGAGGAAGATTGAAAGTGTGCTGTGCATGAGTCAGTAAGAGTTGTACAACATCTCTCCCCATGCAGTCTATTTACATGGCACTGAGGGAGTGTGTATGTGACCTAAGAAGTGTATGTGTATGCAGAAGGAGATGGTAAAACGGTTTTGGTTTCTAAAAAACTGCAAGAGTGAATTTGAATAAAAGGGAAAGGTAATTTACTCACCAAAATGTCGTTCCAAACCTGCATGACTTTCTTTATTCTGTGAAACAAAAAATATATTTTGAAAAATATCTTACGCGGTGCTTCCCAATTTGCATACTATCCGTCCTAAATAGTAATCAAAAATAGAATCGTATAGAGAAGATAGAATCGTCCAAAATCGTAGTATGCTGGAAATGAGTATTCCAAAGATACTCGTATGGTCTACTATTAACGGTTAGAATTCGAAGTGCAGATCGCTGCACACTCTAACGGCTAATATTGCCCACAAACCATTGCGAGTTGGACGAGGAATTGAATAGAACTACAAACACAGATAAAAAGTGTTAAAAACTACAAACATGACAGATGTGCGAACACACATCAACACAAATTGCAAACACATGAGGAGAGCTCTCCGCATGAAAGACCTACAACTGGCAGATCAATGTGCTACTACGTTTATTTCCGAAACTGTAGGAAGTTAAATTAAATTGAATGTTTATGATTTTAACTGTGACAAGATGATGACACGGTATTTTACAGTGACAGGATGCACGTAACTAAGTGACAGAGCTGTCTGTGGAAGATGACGAAGTGGTATGTCCCAAAGCTTGCATACTCTTCTGCTACACAGTCAGCTTTTTCTTCACAAAAACAGTACATACTTTTAGGGCATAGTATAAGTAGGCGAACTGGGACGAAGCATTAGTGTTTGTTGTCTATACAATGAAAGTCTTATTTTGGACCCCAATGACTTTCATGATATGAACAAAAACAGTTCTTCAAAATGTCTTTGTGTTCCACAGAAGAAACAAACGCCAGCTTGGCCAGACTGGGAGACAAAAAGCAGCCAAAACCAGCTTAATCCAGCTAAGACCAGCAAGCCAGACTGGTTTTGGTTTAAGAGGGTTTTTTTAACGACGATAAGAACAATTTACCAAAATGCGTTTTTATAGTAGATGCGGGTTCTGCTGTATCATAGATTTTTGTGGATTTGCTCTCTTTTGTTATTTTTCTATCTGCAGCTTCTTTAAAGATTAAATCCAATAGCAGCCCCTGGGAGTTTGGACCCTGGCACAGTCTCATTGAGATGCCGGTTGAGGGGGCTTGGCAGAACAGCAAGGTCAGCAGATCTGCCGTGCCGCAGTGGCTCCGAGGACTCAGCCCATTCCCACCGCTGGCCAGTAATACACCCCAGCATCCGCCACTGTCCAACCAGACAGTGCCAAACTATTCCAACACATTCTGCAAGTGAGAACTTTCATTTATTCATTTCAAAATGCAATATATTCATTATTGCATTAAGTTAATCTTTTAAGGAAAGAATGTAAAATAATATATACAGTATTTTTTTATTGATAATCCTCCCTTAGCCTTCTCAATAACATGCCTATCAACTGTGTATTTTGCTAAGTAATGTTTGTTGAGCTTCAATGATCATTTAATTAGATCACACAAAATCCAAATATCTTTATAAATCTATGCCCAACTGTGATCCTTTAGAGTTGTTCTGAATGAGCTGTTCTTTCGCCGTCATTTATTGATTCTCTTGCAAGGCAAACTATTTAAACCAGATTTTAGAAATCGCACAGAACAGAATGAAATGGTAATGTCAATTGAGATAAATGTTATAAAAAAAAAATCCTACATAAAAGATAAATATATACGGGATCCCTTGGTTCTTCCAGACAGCGCCACATATATAACATTTTTATAGAAATTTTGGCCAGATTTTTTTTATCAGCACTTTCTTTTCTGAGAATGTGAACAAAAGTATTGAACAGCATTCAAAAGTAAGATGGACAAACCTTTTGGATCTTAAGAAATATTTATTCAGGTGTGTCTAAAATTTTAATTAGAATTAAATTAAGAACTTTTTACAATTATAATGAAAATTAATAAATACATTGACCTTTTTATGTGATTATCTTGTTTTAAATATTAAACAGTCATAGTCACAAACCAAAATGAAATGGGAATTAAATATTATTACTGAGAAAATGTAGAACAAAAAAAAAAATGGTGAGACAAAATTTTATAAAAGTGCATGACATTGCTTAAGATCACATGCTAGACATATGAATAATACAATAGATTTTCATGAAAAATTTGACCAATTGACTAATTTTATTAAATGGATTTAATGGAATTGTACTTAATCTAATTAGTTAATGCATTATCTTCGGCATCCCTTTGAAAAGTCAAATAACTACATTGAAAAAATATAGATGCATATAGATAAGCAGATGAAATGAAAACAGAAAATATGCAGCATCTTAGCTTTGTACATGCGATTCTCTCTTGTCTTGTTTTTTTCTCTCCATATATTACTTTGCTACTCAAATCCGCCTCCTTAAGCGAACAAAATCTATTCCCTTATGTGGGTGGGTGTAAGGTTGTCTGCCATGCATGGCATGGTGGTCTTTGTTGAAAACCTTGTTTTGTTGCTGTGTGTGTGTACACGCTTTTTTTTTTTTTTTTTTTTTTTTTTTAGGAAAGAGGGTACGGAACCATTTCTCCAGTCCGATTTGCCATGTCTGGAAGCATTCAGATCAATAGATGGAAGAAAGAGATGAAAATAAGAGTTGACTTTTCATGTGGAAAGTTTCAGCACATACCTGTGAGCCTCCCAACGCCAACAGCCACTTTTCTTCTTGAATTGAGTTCATATGTAGCTTCTTTACTCTGAGGTAAGACCTGACTGAGACGGATCTTAAAATGGGCAAATGCTGAGTCACGCTGACAGACTCCGGCGGCCATGATCTGGTCATTGATTATCTGTACAGCATGCTGTGGCAAGAGGCCAGGAAGACCAGCAAACAGAAGGGCACAGGAAGGAAGAGAGCGTGTGTTATCTCATCTACAGGAAGCGGCCCGGCTCTTCGTGAAGACGCCAATATCAATCAGGTTTACCCACCACTCATATCTTGTAAAATGCAAATGCCGTTCCTCTGAGCCGTGAACCTTAATTAGAGCAGAATTGCGCAAATCAAATATTGTTTTATATATTATGCTGTGAAATTGGGTTTAATTATGACATCAGTGCTGAAGCTCGCTATGCATTGTCCTCATATGCTTATAAGTGATTGGGTATGTTGGTTTGACAGCTAGCTGTCTGCTCCCTTTGCAAGCGGGCAGAAGTCTCTGTTGTTTGAAGAGGTCTCTGATCTTACTCAGCTCCTCAGAATACGGGATAATCCCGTGTTGTCTGCGAGCACCCGGTCTGTGTCTTTAGTAGATATGTTGCATCCTTTAAACACAGGCGAGCTGCAGCTTCACGCTTCAGTTCAAAACACATGGTGGGGGGTCGATTAAACACACACACACACACACACACACACGCTGCGTGCTGAATTGTTTTTTTCCTTGGACGATCCTAGTTTGTGCTCTCCTCTACCCCAGGCGAGTATAGCCCATGTGATTGGATATCCTTAATCATGCTGCCTCTAAATTGGTTTTGGAGAAAGGGAGATAACTTCTAAGTATGCAGTAGCCCCACTGGGTTGCAAAGATATGCAGCATTGGCATACTCATCTATTTTTTTAACGATTGTTATTTTTATGGGATTTTCTGCCTCAAAATTGTACAGGAGGATCAACAGGAAGGGAAATGAATAGGAAATTATTCAAACACCATAGTATGTGTACTTGCCGCCTGGATGTGTGTGTATTCTTAACTGAAACTATACTTTAAGTGTTTTGTGATAAATCATTCAGATTTTGTGGGTTTATAATACATTATCTGGTATTGTTATTCCTGCAAATTTGATAATCATGGACAATTTCAATCATCAGTATCTTACACTACCTAGGGTACATGTACTTCACTGATGAGATTGTACATAAAGCACTTTAGAATATTTTGTAATACGCTAATATTGGGACATACTCTCTTTTTTACGGTCAGTTTACATTTGCATTCAACACAATTTTTTGACTAAACAAAAACAGAAGAATCAAAACCTTCATCTTCCACAGCGCAAGGGGTTGTGGGCAAAATTAGCTCTCACAATGATTTGGGGCACATTGATGCATAATGTATAGCACAAATAATATGCAAATTATAATGCAGCATTTGTGTCAGCCTCCCACAGTGATACTCATTGATTTAAACTGTTGCAATTGACCTTTTGCTATCCCTCCTTGGTAGCTGTTACTTGCTCAGAGAAGCCTTAAGCGTCCTTTTACTGAACGGATATTATTATTATGTGGTGTGGAATGAAGTTTGACATTATGAAGCATTTTTAATCTGCTTTTCTTTAAAGAAATTGTTAAATGACACTATAATGTGACATAAAAACTTTGAAGACTGCAAATCAGAACTGAGGAAATGCTTATCTCAGAGAAGCCTTGTTTAAAAATGACTACTATACAAGTGATAACAGTTCTTTTCAATGTTAATGTTTGTAATGTTTCTACAATGGATTTACTGTGGAATATTTAGTTCTGTTACTATTGTGGTGTTTATCTCTATTATGACCTGAATCAGTGTTTAAATGAATTAACATTGATATTACATCTTTAACAGTACTGTAAATGCTGTGAATTTAAAAATGTTGGACAGTATGTATAACACCAGCATGAACACCTACACTTGCTTCCAAGGCACATGTATATATATATATATATATATATATATATATTGTGTGTGTGTGTGTGTGTGTGCGTGCCTTGGAAGCAAGTGTAGGTGTTATATATATACAGTCGTGCTCAGAATTAATGGTACCCCTGGTAAATATGATGAAAAATGGCTGTAAAAGATAATTCTGCATCGTTTATCCTTTTGATATTTCATTCAAAAAATTGGCAAAAATCGAACCTTTCATTGAAGTAAAATAATTGACTGTGGAGGGGAAATCAAATTATGAAATAAATGTTTTTCTCCAAAACAAGTTGGCCACAATTATTGGTACCCCTAGAATTGTTTACGAGTAAAATATCTCTTAAGTATATTCCCATTCATATTTACCTTTTTTTTTGCACACCAGGGTGACTAGGAACATGAAATTGTCCAGCCATGACTTCTTGTTTTACAAGAGTTTAAATATGGGGAAACACAAAGTCCAAATTCCCTTAATCATCCATTACAATGAGTAAAACCAAAGAATATAGTTCTGATGTGCATCAAAAGATTGTTGAGCATCACAAAATAGAAAGTGGCTGTAAGAAAATAGCTAAAGCATTGAAAATCCCCATTTTGACCATCAGGGCAATAATTAAGCACTTCCAATCAACTAAAGATGTTACAAATCTGCCAGGAAGTGGACGTGTGTCTATATTGTCTTAATGCATGGTGAGGATGAAAGTTTGAGTGGCCAAAGACTCTTCAAGGATCACAGATGGAGAATTTCAGAGATTAGTTGAGTCTTGGGTTCAGAAAGCCTATTAAAAAAAAAATTAAACAACCCCTACATCACCACATGTTGTTTGGGAGGTTTTCAAGAAAAATCCTCCTTGCTCATCCAAAAACAAACCCCAGCAAATTCAGTTGTCAGACATGACTGGACCTTCAAACAGCACAGGGTTCTGTGGTCAGATGAAACTAAAAAATAGCTTTTTCGCAGCAAACATGCAAGTTGGGTTTGGTGCACACAAGGATAAAAAGTACCCCATGTGTACAATTTAATATACCATCTTTAATGTTGTGGTCATATTTTTCTGCTGGAGGTCCTGGACTTCTTGTTCAGATACATGCATGGCATCGTGGATTCTATCAAATACCAACAGATAAAAAATCTAAACCTGACAGCCTCTGCTAGAAATCTTATAATGGGCCGTGGTTGGATCTTCCATCAGGACAACGATCCAAAACAAACATCAAAATCAACACAAAAATGTGTTAAGTAGCACAAAATGAAGCTTCTGCCATGACCGTCCCAGACCTGATGAGTGGAGTGAACTGAAGAGAAGAAGCACCAACATGGATCTGGGAATCTGAAGGATCTGGAGAGATTCTGTAAGAATGGTCTCTGATCTCTTGTCAGGTGTTCTCCGAACTCATCAGGCATCATAGGATAAAACTCAGAGCTGTTATCTTGGCAAAAGGAGATTGCAAAAAGTATTTAATAAAAGGGTACCTATAATTGTGGCCAACGTGTTTTGGAGATAAACATTTATTTCATAATGTGATTTCCCCCCCACTTTCTATTCTTTTACTTCAATGAAAGTTTAGATTTTTGCCAATATTTTGAATGAAAGATCAAAAGGATAAATGATGCAGATTTATTTTTTCCAGACATTTTTTATCATATTTACCAGGGGTACCATTAATTCTGAGCACGACTGTATATATATATTTACATATACAGCCAGATTCTCCCTTGGTTTCTTGTGTCACTATTTCAAGAGCCCTTACCATTTTATCATATTTTTCAGTAATTTCTGTAAAATTAAGTTCAAAAACCATCCAAACACACTTCCATAGACTTACATTAGATAAGCCGTTAAGCGAAATATTTTCACAGCTAACGATTCACTCTGTGATGGAGAGCTGTTTTATTAGTGCTTTGCTGGTTAACTGGATGTATTGTGGGGGGTGGGTGAAAGCTTCAGGGGGGAGCCATTTTAGGTTGGTAACATGATTTTGCGTGACCCCAGGGGGCATGAGGAAATGGTTTCCGTTTGGGAGCAAGCACGTGGCAAACTACTCATGGACAGCCCCGGGCTCTTAGTCTTTATGTAGCATTCATCATATCTGTGCGCCCGGTGACACCATGCATCATAACAAATAAAGCAACTACAATACACCACAACAGATATATATGAGGGAAGAGAGAAATTGAGTGTAGAAAAGAGTGATAAAGATAAAAACAGAACTCTGAGAGAAATAGAGATTTAATGATGAGCGATGGCAGTGATGAAGAGTGAGAGCGAAGATAGCTATTGTTTTCAGCCATTTATTTCTTTAAACAGTTGGATTTTTGCAAAAATCAGACAAAGCGAGAGAGATTGTGAGCGAAATGGAGTGAGAACAATAGATTGGAGGCCTGTAGTCATATGTTTTCACACACTGTTCCTTCCTCTCAACACTGTGTAAACCGCAGCATGGGATTCAACTTACTAAACTCTGCCCTTCAGCTCCTCTGAATATTGATGAATTTCAAGTTTTTCTACCATCAGTGAGGCTGATTCATGGCTTGCAGCATTCCAACCAAACAAAAATCATCTTTGATCAGCACATTTTGAAAAACATCTCCCAACATGGATTTTGCTGGCTGTTATTGGTAAACTAAAACCGATCTTGTCTCTACAAATGCTGTTTTGTTATAATGTAACAGTTCACCCAAACATAGAAAAATCTTTTTTTTTTACTCACCCTTCTGTTGAGTTCAAAAGGAGTGAAATATCCTTGAAGAAATGAAAAAAAGTGTGCAAAATTTTTTATAATGTATTGTGGACAGTTTAGTTGATTATAATGAGAGCATCATTGATTGTAATCAAGGAGGTTTATAATACCTGGATATACAGTACTTAGCATAAATGAGTACACCCCCTCTTAAAAAGATAGTTTACCCAAAAATGAAAAATTTTTCATCAATTACTTACCCATCTTTGAAAAGATATTTTGATGAAATCTGAGAGCTTTCTTACCCCGCACTGCAACGTTATTACCACTTTCAAGGCCCAGAAAGGTGTAATACATCGTTAAAATAGTCCATGTGACTACAGTGGTTCAACCTTAATATGAAGCGACGAGAATACTTTTTGTGCACAAAATAAATAAATAAATAATATTTTCTTCAGTGTCATTCTCTGACGCTGTTCACGTTGTAAACACACTGCAGCGCTTCCAGGTTCTGCATCAAAACACAGTCTCCGTATTGACCGACTCCTGCGTCAGCATCACACGCATTCGTCGTGGTGCTCCCGTGATCAGTGTCAGAGACTGACACGGAAGAGAAGAAATTGTTGAATAAAGTCGCTGTTTTGGGGGGTTTTGCGCACAAAAAGTATTCAAAAAGGATTTCATTGTAAATATCTTCATTTTTGTTCCGAAGATGAACGAAGGTCTTACAGGTTTGAGGGTGAAGGTCTCCAACCTTCCATGGTATCCACCTGAAATGGTATCCCCCCCCCCCCCTTTTATGTCATATAATCTGTTACATTGTATTTTGATGTTTGTATTGAATGGTTCTCTCATGTATTCTGAATAGAAAAGATAAGAAAAATATGCTAAGTATACTTGCAGTAAGACTAATTCAGTATACTTCAAGTGTGTTGATGATTAGTTAACATGAAGTGTTCTATATTGAAACAATTAATTTTGTACTAAGTATATTTTAGTTGTAATTAAATTGTAGTAAAGCATAACTTTAAGTGTATTTGGTGTACTTTATTTGTGTTACAAGTACATTACATATTCATTACAAGTGTCTTCGAAACATTCAAGCAATATACCATAAGTGTATTTCTATATTTTTAAAAGATTTATTTTTGCCGTTTTTGCCTTTTATTAGGATAGGACAGTGAGTGCGGTGGGAGAGAGAGAGGGGGGACGTGATCGGGAAAGGTCCACGAGCCGGGACTCAAACTCGGGTCGCCCGAAGCACAACGGCGCCACATGTCAGCGCACTTGCACACGAGGCCATCGACTCCGACCATAAGTGTTTACAAATTGCACAGTTTGTCTTCAATAACAAATGCATATTAATAGACTAAATAATACTTAGCTATACTTTGTACAAAATACTATTGTATACGATAATGTATTTTGAAAGTATACGTCCAATGCATTGTTACAATGATCATTTCCAGCACACAGTTAAAATATACCTAAAATATATTTTTAGTAAAGTGCAAATAAATACACTTTTAAAAAATAAACAGAATTTTCAATTTAAGTATATTTTTCTAAAAAATATTTTTTTTTTAGAAAATATACTAAAGTAAAATTATTTTAAAGTATGTTAAAAGTTTTATTGTGAAAATAGGTCAAAGTAAAAGCATAATGCTATTATACTTTGAATATATTAAAAGATAGTGCATAGCAAATATACTAACACAAATTGTACTATTGAAAAAGGGAATATACAGATCCTTCTCAAAAAATTAGCATATTGTGATAAAGTTCATTATTTTCCATAATGTAATGATATAAAATAAACTTTCATATGTTTTAGATTCATTGCACACCAACTGAAATATTTCAGGTGTTTTATTGTTTTAATACTGATGATTTTGGCATACAGCTCATGAAAACCCCAAATTTCTGTCTCAAAAAACTAGCATATCATGAAAAGGTTCTCTAAACAAGCTATTAACCTAATCATCTGAATCAACTAATTAACTCTAAACACCTGCAAAAGATTCCTGAGGCTTTTAAAAACTCCCAGCCTATTTCATTACTCAAAACTGCAATCATGGTTAAGACTGCCGACCTGACTGCTGTCCAGAAGGCCATCATTGACACGCTCAAGCAAGAGGGTAAGACACAGAAAGAAATTTCAAACAAATAGGCTGTTCCCAGAGTGC
The DNA here is from genome assembly GCA_030578275.1 of Meda fulgida. NCBI lineage: Eukaryota > Metazoa > Chordata > Actinopteri > Cypriniformes > Leuciscidae > Meda > Meda fulgida. Next base: position 15,493,957 of record CM060624.1, on the reverse strand, counting down.
TGTAGCAAGGCATCTCAGTGGGAAGTCTGTGGGAAGGAAAAAGTGTGGCAAAAAACGCTGCACAACGAGAAGAGGTGACCGGACCCTGAGGAAGATTGTGGAGAAGGACCGATTCCAGACCTTGGGGGACCTGCGGAAGCAGTGGACTGAGTCTGGAGTAGAAACATCCAGAGCCACCGTGCACAGGCGTGTGCAGGAAATGGGCTACAGGTGCCGCATTCCCCAGGTCAAGCCACTTTTGAACCAGAAACAGCGGCAGAAGCGCCTGACCTGGGCTACAGAGAAGCAGCACTGGATTGTTGCTCAGTGGTTGCATGTCATTCGGAAATCAAGGTGCCAGAGTCTGGAGGAAGACTGGGGAGAAGGAAATGCCAAAATGCCTGAAGTCCAGTGTCAAGTACCCACAGTCAGTGATGGTTTGGGGTGCCATGTCAGCTGCTGGTGTTGGCCCACTGTGTTTTATCAAGGGCAGGGTCAATGCAGCTAGCTATCAGGTGATTTTGGAGCACTTCATGCTTCCATCTGCTGAAAAGCTTTATGGAGATGATGATTTCATTTTTCAGCACGACCTGGCACCTGCTCACAGTGCCAAAACCACTGGTAAATGGTTTACTGACCATGGTATTACTGTGCTCAATTGGCCTGCCAACTCTCCTGACCTGAACCCCATAGAGAATCTGTATGATATTGTGAAGATAAAGTTGAGAGACGCAAGACCCAACACTCTGGATGAGCTTAAGGCCGATATCGAAGCATCCTGGGCCTCCATAACATCTCAGCAGGGCCACAGGCTGATTGCCTCCATGCCACGCCACATTGAAGCAGTCATTTCTGCAAAAGGATTCCCGACCAAGTATTGAGTGCTTAACTGAACATAATTATTTGAAGGTTGGCTTTTTTTTGTATTAAAAACACTTCTTTTATTGGTCAGATGAAATATGCTAATTTTTTTAGCTAGGAATTTTGGGTTCCCTTTCGTTTGAGAACTCCTACGTCTCGTCGGAGGAGTTTCCAACGAATTGGGATCACGCTAGGGAGACCAATCGACTTCAAGTCAACTAAAACGAGCCAATAAACATTGGCATGCAAGATTTGCATTCCGCGACCCGCCTACCAGTGCGGGTATAAAGGCGGAATCAAGCGCATACACAAACGCTTTTTGCTTCGGAGCCGACCAATTGTGTCCTCTGAGTGAATGAGACACGAGTCTCTGTTTTCACGAGACCTCTCTGTGTTGATCTTCGCGAGCTCCCGGATACTGGCTGTTACTGCACGCGATCTACATCTTTAAACAAAGAGCTGTTGTCACAGCTGGTATTCGGTTTAGTGCACACAGCGGGTAAACTGCAAGCCCGCTGTGTGCACTAAACCGAATACCAGCTATGACAACAGCTCTTTGTTGCCGCGTTGATCCCTGTGTGCTTCAGCACAATAAGAGAGGGTTTCTGTTAAAGAGCAACACGGGTGAAGATCACGTCCTTTTCAGGATGACGTTTCACCCGTGTGTTTCTGGATGCGGTCGTTTCCTGTCATCATTTGATGGCCACGATCACTGTTTCACATGCCTGGGCTTAAGCATGTTGAGACTGCGTTCGTGGGTGGGTTCATGTTCTCTCATCAGAGCATGACCACGTCGGCACGTTGTTCGTCTCCCCTTTCTCGTAAAGGCTTGAGGCGCTCAGCGTGCCGTGTGCCGTCGAGCTGCCGGCTGACAGCGCGGGTTGTCATGGCAACCCAGCGCGCGTCATTCGGCGCTCTAGATGCGCGGTCGAGACTCAAGTGCCTCAAACGAGGTGGAGTCCCTTTGCCTATTCCCCGATCTAGTTCCTCTTCTGGTGGCCACCAGAAAAGGGCTACTTTGGCTAAGAGCATTGGTGATCTTTAGGATTACAGTGAGCGTTCCCCGACAAGACCACCTCCTCGGGCCCCTCACTCCTCTAGCGCATCGCAAACATGTTGAGACTGTGTTCGTGGGTGGTTTATGCTCTCTTATGAGAGCATGACCACGTCGGCACGTTGTTCGTCTTGCCTTTCTCACGAGGGCTTGAGCGCTCAGCGTGTCGTGTGCCATCAAGGTTGATGGCCACGTTCACTGTCTCACATGCCTGGCAGCTTTCGGGTGGAATTACTGGTCCTTCTCGTGAGGGACCAAGTATTTTCATTCGGGGCTCCAGGGGAGGATCAGATGTCGATCACTCCATCGGAGAGAGAGCTGTTACACTCTGGAAATGATGATGCTGAGTTCCCACTGTAATGGTGTGTGTATGCTCATGCTGAATCAGATTCAGACTTGACAGCCACACTTCCCGGGCTACTCTGGGGGCGCAGTGCAACCCGTAATCGCCTTGCCCCGCCCCCGTGCCTGCCCGGATGTGTCTGGAAAAACTTTGACAGTATGGAAGCATATTGGTGCCAATGTGGAAAGCCAAACATGCCAAAATCTGCAGAATTTTTTTTTCCTCTCTTACTAGTGGTGGGGTGGCTTTGCTAATGGCAGACCACCTCTTCCCTGCATGTATGGCCACACTACAAGTCTGTGTAAGGCCAAGACATGTAGTGCTTGAGGGTAGTTCTGAGTCGAGGTTGAGCTGTGCATAGTGACTGACCATGGTTTAAGTCACAGCACTAGCCCTCGGTCAGACGATGTCCACACTGGTGGTCCAGAAGCGTCCCAGGGCTAAACCTTGCAGAGGTGCGAGACATCGCCAAAGTTCGCTTTCTCGATGTTCCTATTTCACAAGGTTTGCCTTTTTCGGTGACACTGTTGGAGACTGTGCTCAGCGGCTCTCCACAGTTCAGAAGCAGGCTGAGGAAGCCAGGAGCTTGACCCGATGTGCTCCGGGTCACTTGTGGTTTCTCCTCAGCCTGTTTGTCGCCAAGGGTGTCAGTCCCCTGTAGAAAAGCTGTCACAGCCAGCTCTGCTGTGACGTCTAGCTTTCGCTGGAAGACGGCGCCACCTGTCTCAGCGTTGGAGGAAGTTGCTCTCTGGGAGATGGTGTACTCACCTCTCCCTCCCCCGGAGGAGGACCGGGTGGAGAATCTTTGTTTCATTCTGTTCCGCCGCTGGCTCCCCGTAGTCCAGTGGTACCCACATTTTCTTTAGGGCAATTTCTTCCATCTCTGGGTCACAAGAGGGTGCGGACTGCAGTGAGCGACGCTCCCATGCCTTGCCACTCCTTTCCCCCTCTTCCATCGCTCAGATGTCAGTGACGCCGCCACGGCCTCGTCACTCTCGTCTCCCGCTGGACAAGGAGGCACTGAAACCTGGACTCGACGCCCACCGGGCCTCGCTCCTCGTTTCCCCTCCTTCCTTTGCCTCGGGACAGCCAGCAGCTGAACGCCTCCGGGCCTTCCCTGCCGTCTGCCCCCCGGTGGAAGCAGGTAGGTGTTGCCCCGCACACCCAGACCTCTCTCTTGGCCACAGTAATGCCTCCGGAGTCCGGTCCCTGCCTTCCACTTCGCTGCCCCTCCGCGGGTATGCCGGTGGTCTGGGTGGTTCATTGATTTGGTCTCTTGAAGCCTGGCTAGTGCTTCCAAGGCCTTTCCGCTGACTCATCCATACCATCTGGTTCGGCTATGCAATTTAGTTTGCCGCCGGCCTCCCAAGTACAGGGGGAAAGAGATCGTCGTCCTGCTGGCGAAGGACGTAATCGAGCCGGTTCCTCCAGCCGAGATGAGGTCTGGGTTCTCAGCCCTTACTTCATTGTACCCAAGAAAGGCGGTGGGTTACGGCCGATCCTGGACCTGCGAGTTTTGAATCGGGCCCTGCACAAGCTCCCGTTCAGAATGCTCACGCAGAAGCGCATCTTCGAATGCATCTGTCCCCAGGATTGGTTTGCAGCGATCGACCTGAAGGACGTGTACTTTCATGTCTCGATTCGGCTTGCGTTCGAGGGTCGAGCATATCAGTACAAAGTCCTACCCTTCGGCCTGGCCCTGTCGCCTCGTGTCTTCACGAAAATCGTGGAGGCGGCCATTGTTCCCGTGAGAGAACATGGCGTTCGCATTTCTCAACTATCTCGACGACTGGCTCATAATAGCTCAATCGCGAGATCTGTTGTGCGAACACAGGGACATGGTGCTCCGGCACCTCAGCCGCTTGGGACTTCAGGTCAACTTGGACAAGAGCAAACTTTGCACCATGCAGAGGATCTCTTATCTCGGTATGGAGTTGGACTCGGTCGGTCAGACTGCGTGCCTCACAGAGGAGCGCGTCCAGTCAGTGCTCAACTGCCTCAAGTCCTTTCAAGGCAGGTCAACGGTCCCACTGGAACAGCTTCAGAGGCTCCTGGGCATATGGCAGCCGCAGTAACGGCGCTCTGCCTGCTTCATATGATACCGCTTCACCGCTGGCTTCATGATTGAGTCCCGAGATGGGCGTGGCAGAGCAGCATGTTCCGGGTCAACATTACCCAACCGGACTTGGTTTGCGGAACTCGTGCTCCTCGCGACAGCCCCTCCTTGGCCGATTCCTCTGAGGAAGGACCTCCTTTCCCAGAGAAGGGGCACCCTGTGGCACCCGCGTCCAGACCTCTGGAGACTCCATGTTTGGTTCCTGGACGGGTCGCAGAGGTTCTAGGTGGCCTACCACAGGCTGTGGTAGACACCATCACTTCCGCTAGAGCCCCCTCTACGAGGCGCCTCTATGCGTTGAAGTGGAACCTGTTCGTCGATTGTTGTTCTTCCCGCCGGGAAGACCCCCGAACTTGCCCGATCAGAGTCGTGCTTTCCTTCATGCAAGATGGGTTGGAGCGAAGGCTGTCTCCCTCCACCCTCAAAGTGTATGTTGCCGCAATAGCCGCTCATCACGATGCAGTTGAAGGTAAGTCATTAGGGAAGCACGACCTGGTCATCAGATTCCTTAGGGGGGCCAGGAGACTAAATCCTCCTCGTAATTTGCACCCCGTACTCTCTTGGGACTTATCTCTGGTGCTCAGAGCACTCCAGAGCCCCCCTTTTGAGCCCTTACATTCGGTGGAGTTGAATATCCTGTCTATGAAGACAGCTCTCCTGTTGGCTTTGGCTTCTTTTAAGAGGGTAGGGGATCTGCAGGCTTTTTCGGTCGACGAATCGTGCCTAGAGTTCGGTCCGGGCCTTTCTCATGTTATTCTGAGACCCCGGCTCGGATATGTGCCGAAGGTTCCTACCACTCCTTTCGTGGACCAGGTAGTGAACCTGCAAGCGCTGCCCTTGGAGGAGGCAGACCCAGCCCTAGCTTTTCTCTGTCCCGTCCGCTCTTTGCGGGTTTATGTGGACAGAATGCAAAGCTTCAGGACCTCAGATCAGCTCTTTGTTTGTTACGGAGGCCAGTAGAAGGGGAAGGCTGTCTCCAAGCAGAGGTTAGCGCACTGGTTAGTGGATGCTATTGTCCGGGCTTATGAGTCCCAGGACATGCCTTGCCCACCTAGGTTGACGGCACACTCTACCAGGAGTGTTGCCTCCTCCTGGGCTTTGGTGCAAGGCTCCTCGCTAACAGACATCTGTAGAGCTGCGGGCTGGGCGACACCTAACACGTTCGCTAGGTTTTATAGCCTCCATGTTGAACCTGTTTCCTCCCGTGTACTCGCTACGGCCAGTAGCGCGAGGAATTAGGTTGTGTCGGCTTGCTACGCCATTCCCACCCCATGGGCCGGATACGTGCGTCTTTTGCTCCGTTGGTTCTCCAACAAACGGTTAACCTCGTGAGTTCCTCCATCACCCCTCCGGCGCGAGGCGTATCGCCCGGCGCCAGGTCTATTACCTCTCGTAGGAGTTTTTATTAGACTGGGTGGCCTTTACAGTGGTCCCTACGGCGACCCATTTCTTCCACGTTCCAGCTACCCTCCGGGTTAGCACCTGTCTCCCCTCGACAGACCCGCTCTGTCGTCCTTGCTGAGTACGCTCCCACCCCTCGGGCTGAGACTACCTCAAGGACTGCCGTATGTTTCACTAGGGTTACCATACGTAACCGAGACGTTTTCATGAGCTGTATGCCAAAATCATCAGTATTAAAACAATAAAAGACCTGAAATATTTCAGTTGGTGTGCAATGAATCTAAAATATATGAAAGTTTAATTTTTATCATTACATTATGGAAAATAATGAACTTCATCACAAAATGCAAATTTTTTGAGAAGGACCTGTATTTTAAAAAACAATAAAGTACTTTTTCACTAGGGGACAAACAGACCAAACTGGCTTTTCTTTTCCCAATCAATAAAAACAAACACCTTGCCATTGATATTCTTCGGTCATTTTGGCTGTTCTGGGTTCACCGAGACAGAAATCTGTTTAGCGCTGTGTATTTTGACCTGATGGGCCACACTGCACTCAAGTCAGTGAGACGGAGTGGTATGAAGCAGAGCGCTATGGGAATCGGTGCTGCTTGGACTGTGCTGGGGTCAGCGTGAAGCAGATTTTAAGTGATGTGATGTGGGAATTGCTGATCCGCACGGGCCACATTAGCGTCTACCCCTGGGGTTTCAGCGCTGTGCTCAAGGTCAAGACACAGGGCAGAGCTAAAAGCTTTCAAACGGAGGAGAGAAACCTCTCTTCCTCTCACATCCCTCTTTTCTCCTGTTATTCTCTCAGCATTTCTCTCACTCACATCCTCTCTTTTTCTTGACCATCGCAGTGTTTGAAACTGTAGCTTGCCAAATTACTACCTTCTTATAAGTTTTTCTTCCCTAAGGGAAAAGCACTTGGAGTGAAGGTGTAAAGAAATACACTGTAAAAAATAATATATCAATGTTATGACAAGATATGTTTTTACATCGCTTTAACTCATCAAAATAAGTTATAAGTAAGATAAAGTTATACAATAAATTTTAAGTCAGTTTAATGTAATTTGAAATGACTTAAACATCCAAGTTGATTGTACGTAAAAATGTAAGACAGCGATTTTTTTACAGTGTACTTGAGACATAAGTGTGTGTTGTGTCTTTATGAATGTGTGAGTTCTTGCCAAATTTGAGTGTTGTGGTGCCTTTCTCTGATACTTAGAGGAAAGTGTTGAACACATACATACCCAGATTTTCCTTCTTTCGCACCATAACATTGCTGTGCGTCTGTTGTGTAATCGAATCATGGCTCCTTCTCACCCTACACTAGAGAAAAAGCAGTGAGCCGTCCTCTCAAAATCTGAAAGAGATGTGAGCAGAGTCTAATGGAGGCTGAGATGCCTGGAAAGCAATATTTGAAAGGGCTGAGCCGATGTTAAAGGAGTAATTAACTAAAAGTATTGACTTATACAAACTACATGTTTCAGTAGCGTGACGGTAGTTTAATTTTCGTAGGGACTAACTTTTCTGAATAAGTGTTCCATGAGCAAATGCTACAATGTTTTTAAAGTCATTGTGGTGTACAGACGAGCGAGCTGAGGGAATAATCAATCGTCTCTCTGTATATATAGGGTTGAAATGTAGGATTCATTGTAGCGTTGAATTGCAGTGGCTCAGACTAGTGAATCAGTGTGTTCATATAGCTTAAACAGTAAAGAATAGTGCTTTGGATAAAACCGTCTCTCATATGCATGAATGTAAATCAATTGATTTATCCTAAATGGTCCTCTCTCTTATATGTAGCTTATTTTATATAGAGGAACATTTAGTTAACTGCTTTTGTCCATTGCTATGCTTTCTAAGTTTCAGTCACATAAATGAGGGTGCTATCTAGTTGTATTTAGTGTATATTTACCAATTCAAGTTGAGTTTATTCATTCAAAATGTTTTTATACCCCCCCCCCCCCAAAATAAATTATGAAGTTATGTAATAGGATAATAAGAAGATATTACACCAGTATAAGTAGCTTCAATTTTTGCCAGTAGTTTGCAGTGTAGTTAACTATTTTTGTAGAGTTGTTGATAACACTTTATTTGTCTCCTTTAGAGTTTCAAAAAATATCTCAACACTGTGTCAAACTGTTCTCGGATTTAGATACCAAAGTTTGCAGTAAAACGTCAGATGTTGGAATATGAACTCAAATTCATCAGAAGACCAAATTATTAGAACTATACCATCCACATTAATTTTATAGCTCTATAATCTTACTGTATTTCAACAATGATCTGATTTATGCTTATTGCTAAGAGAATAAATTGAAGCAAAGTTGATAAAGATAGTTCACTCATGCCATAATTTATTCACCCTCATGTTGTTTCAAACCTGTATGACTTTTTGATATTTCGAAGACATTTTCTCAGTGTTTTTATCCATCTGAACGTCACTTCAGTCCAATGTTGTTTTGTCCTCACTGACTTCCATTGCATGGGCAAAAACATTATTCAAAATCTTATTTTATGTTCCACAGAAGAAAGACAGTCACACAGGTTTAGAATGCCATGAGACAATTAAATGATGACATAATTTTGTTGTGGTTCTGTTCTGTTTCATATAATACTAGGCCATAAGAGCAAACTCAAAAATGTTCTGATGGGTTTGCATGACAGGATAGAGCTGTGAAAGTGAAGCAGCTCTTGTCTGATGTTGCTGGACAGATGTTTCAGTGTGTTCTGTTCTCTCAGATTCTCTCCAGTTCAAAAGGGAGCACACTACCCCTTTTCAGATGTCAGTTATCTTCCCCTTCATCTCTTTTTCTGTCTCCTCTTCTGTCTTTTACAACCACTAGCACCTTCTCTCTCTCTCTCCTGTTTTCTATACCTACTGTATGTAGCCTGGGTTGCTCAGATCGCTGTATCTCTTTTTACACCAACCTGTCAGCTCTCACCGTTGCCGTAGCGACGCACCATTGTCATGGCAACCCAGACGGGCTGGAAGGGGGGGGGGGGGCAGAGCAGGACCGAATGCAAGAAATATGAAAGAGAGAGACAGGCAGAGAATGGAGAAAGTCGCCAGTCTTTTCTCATTAAGCGATAAAGAAGAAACACGGCTTCTAATCAGTGTTCCACTGCCAGTTTATCTGGACAAAATATCAGGCCGCCATCTCCTCTGAGTAAATAGCAATGGGCCAGTCCATTTGCGTATATAATGGCCACCATTATTAATAGTGATGCCGGTATTAACTCGCACGGCTGTACCTTGTTTTCTACCCCTAGAAGTGAAAACCGAAGCCTGAGAGAGACGGAGAGGGAAAGTACTCATCAGGTCTGGTTAGGAATCTTTTATTTTCCATTCCCCCGTATTCCTGTTGAAAACAGAGGTGGCTGGGGTTTCAATCTGCCTTTAACAAGTGAGACGGGATGCAGGTCAGCGCATCTGTATAAATACGTTTAACCCCATTACCGGCCGTTATGAACGTGAATACTGGGATACTGATTCAGCAGACAGCCTTATGTCCCAAGGGAAACCCTTCACACACACACACACAGGAACGCACATCACCTTACCTCCGTGCCAGAATAAAGTGTGAGCCAGGCATGGAAAATCAATGTCAGATCAATTTTCCTTATTTCCCACAGCTGGAGCGGCACGCATGGCTCACCAAGCTCACTCTCCTGCTCTTTTTCTCCCTCTGTCTCTCTTTAAAGTAGGCACTGTATGTTGAAATAGTGCCCTAATAGAAATGCATTAAAAAGACTTCCGAGCCATGTACTGAATGTGTGGGGGAGAAATAAAAACAGATAAGCTATTACAAAGATTGATGGCAACACTGAAGGAACGAGTCTATTCGCTGTCTGGAACGTGTGAAGTTATGCACAATGCTTCCTCACTGAGCTGCTTCCCAACAAGGTCCTCAATCACAAAAAACCTTTTGCTTGCTTATTTTAGAAGGACCTCTGCGTGACATTGTTTCAGGTCGTGTTGAAGACTCTTTGGTTCTTCTCTGATGTCCATTTGAAAAAGTGCAACGTTGATTGAATCCATGTGTCTAACGAGGTCAGGACCCTCTTCCTTTGATTTGTTAACAAGGTCGTCTTGAAGGACAGCAGAGCACATGGGTTCAGCTCATTTTGCTACGACTGAGCAATCAAGAGTACTGAAATCTGCCCTCTTTGATTTCAATCTAAATCCCATGTATAAAAATATGTGTTGTATCCTGATGTAGATGGTTGCACATATCAATGCTGAATCTTTAAGGCTTCAAGCAATGATTTAAGACTAAGAAAGTCTTAGAGTAGACAATAATATCTTAACAACAGCAATTTTTAGCTTCGATGATTGATCTTGGAAGAATTTGCCGTGGAAAAAAGTTTTTAATTCATATTGAATTTTAAATACAGACTTATCTTGTCAAATCGGAGCACAGTTTAATATTGTTGAGATCTCTTCTAGAAAAACCCTAGAAGAAAAACAAGGGTCTTTTTCCCAGGAGACAAGAGGAGACAGGAGACAAGAAAAGTCTCTTTTGATCTTCCTTCGTTCCAGCTGAGTATCAGGCTCTGGTACTTTGGTACTGATATGAATCCGATACCTTAGGTTACTGATGAGAGTTTTAAATAGATTTAATAAGGTCAGTATATATGCATTTCTATGTTTTTTATTCAGCAATTCATGCACTGTACTGTATGAAATGAAATGTATGTGCATACATACTGTACAGTAGACACCATATAGAGGTAGCTTTTCTGTCATCTGATGGTCTTCTTATTAATGTACAAAAAAATACAAAATTTCATACTTATAGCTTATGGTGATAAATGGTCTTTTTAATTATGGTGATAATTAAAATAACTAGGGTCATACAAAATAAAAAAATATTTTACTTTAGCTACATGTCCTACCTTGATTTGAGCTAAATTACCAAATTAGTTAAACAGTATTATTATTCATATTATTTAAACATATTAAATGAATCCCATATGTTTTTTTTCTCTTCTTCTTCTTGTCACAGTCCAGATTGCTAAAGTGTGGTGTACTTTGTAGTCCAGGTCAGGTACAGTACTGTTCAGAAGTTTTGAGGGGTTTTTTTTGTAATGTTTTTTGAAAGAACTATCTTGTGCTCACCAAAGCTGTATTTATTTGATCAAACCAATAAAACTGTGAAATGTTATTACAATTTAGAATAACTGTTTTCTGTTTTAATATATATTAAAGTGTCATTTATTCCTGTGAATGAAAACTGAATTTTCAGCATCATTATGCCAGTCTTCAGTGTCACATGATCCTTCAGAAATCATTCTAATATGCTGATTTACAGCTCAAGATATTTTTTGCATTATTATAAATGATGAAAACAGTTGTGCTGCTTAATATTTTTTATTTGAAAGTGTTCTTTGATTAATAAAATGTTCAATAGAACAGCATTTGTTTTGTAAAGAGAACTACTGTGTAACATTATAAATGTCTTTACTGTCACATTTGATCAATTAATGCTCCTTGCTGAATAAAAGTATTCATTTGAGCGCAGCGCTGGGCGCTGCATTTGATACCATTGACCATAACATTCTTCTTCAACGTATGGATGGTGTCAAAGGCACTGTATTACTATGGTTTGCTTACCTCGAGAATAGGACTTTTTCTGTAAATTTAGGGGGGGATTGTGTGGTGTGCCCCAGGGATCCATTTGTGGACCTTTATTGTTTTCTCTTTATATGCTTTACTTAGGCCACATTTTTCAGAAATACAACATTTCGTATAAGTCTTGACACCACTGTTATTGAAATGTATAAATGATATCAAGGGGTGGATGACAAATAATTTTCTGCAGCTAAATGATATAACAGAGGTTTTAATTCTAGGTTGTCCTGCAAATTCCTGCTCTGGAAGTCCAGTTAGGTCCCATCTCAACCAATGTAAGCAAACAAATCAAAGACCTCCTTGCAGTGATCTTCGACACTTCACTATTTTTTGATAAACAAATTAGTGCTGTTATTAGAGGAAGCTTTTTCAATTTAAGATCTATTGAAGAATCATCTTTCAAGCTAAATTTTAGAAGTTGTGATTCATGCACTTGTAACATCACAAATAGATTATTGCAAATCTCTTTACTCTGGTCTCACTCAATCTTCATTATCACAATTGCAAGTTACGTCCGAAAGGCTTTTGACGGGGTCTAAAAAGAGGGATCATATCTTCCCTATTTTAGCATCACGTAACTGACTTCCCAATAAAGTTGATGTTAAAATCCTTGTGTTTGTAAATAAGGCGTTGTCTGGCCGTGCACCAATGTATATAAGTGATCTTCTTGTACCATACTGTCTTGCTAGGGCTCTTAGATCTTCTAATCACTCGCTCTTAACTCTGCCACGGTGTCGCTACAAATCAAAGGATCAGGTCTTTTCTGTGGCTGGGCCCAAGCTTTGGAAAGGCCTCCCCTATCATGTGAGGTTTGCTCCTTCATTGGACATTTTTAAATCTACTCTTAAATCGTATTTTTATTCTTTAGCTTTTGGAAACCTATAATTGTTGTTTTTATTGTGTAGACCTGCTTTATACTCTGTACGGCCCTTTGGATCAATCTATATTTTATGCTTTATAAATAAATGTTGTTGTTGTTGTTGTTGTGTATTTCTTTTTCGGGTCTTATACTGACACCAATATTTTGAACGATAGTGTACCAAATCTTTCAAAACTATATTGTATTGTAATATACATTTTTAGTACCAGGATACCATGCAACTTTTTTGCAACCATACTATTCTAAGAACCTATCAGACATCAAACTGTTGTAATATTTCCACATAATTCAGAGCTTGCATCGTGTGCGGTCACGTCTGCTATCTTACATAGTCGGGGTGGAAAAATGACAGCTTGAAGTATGCTGAATTGGATTTGTTTGAATCCTCCTTGGTCCTCGGCTGCTGATTTTGTTTCCTTTTATGGGTGGAGAACGTCGGAGTCCTCGGCATGTCGGGAATGAGAGAAGGGCACGGTATGTTTGGACTACAAGAGAGGATGAAAGGCTTTGGAGGTCAAGTGGTGTGTTCACACCAGAACTCCACGGCAGCGACTTATGATAATCTGCAGAGCGTGAAAAAAGGAGCAAGAGAGGGAGGAATGGGGTGCTGGGGTAGAATAGATGGGGAGAAAAAAAATAGAGAACGAGAGAGAGAGATCCCTGGCAGGGTTCATTTTGTGGGGGCTGCTGTTGCGAGCTCACTATACTGCTGATGTGCTTTGCCTTTTAATGTGGCTGTCTTGAAAGAAGACAAACTCCCTGTTTGCTGCCCTGCTTTGTAGGGAGGTAATTATGTTTGTATGCACAAAGGAAACGCTATAATACTAAAATACACCAAACTCATTCAAAGGCACTAATTTATCCCTTCTACACCCCCTCCCCCACCCATCCACACACACATTCGCAAACACTCTAACATGCCGTCTTTCATTCTCTACATAACTCTGACATGCCAACAGTCTGCCATACTGCTCGCCACCAAATGATTTGGCCAGTTTGTGCCCACTTAAGGTATTTCTCTTTTTCGCCATTCCCTCATTTTTCTCCTCTGATGAAACACGACGAGTACTTTCCGGTCAATCCAACCAGCCGGTTAATTACAATAAATTAAGCACTCTGATTTAATTAACCTTTTTAGAATTGGTTTGCTGGCAATGCAGTGGGTGGGTTCTTACATCCTGTTGACATTGTACGCTACAGCGAAGGACATCGTTCAGTTTTGCATGAGGACGACTCCAGGGCCACATGATAATGGCCTAGCTGTGAGAACAGGAGGAGATGTTCCTGGCTATACTGTGGAAAAATACGTTTTGCACCAAGTAACTGTGCTTAAGTTGTTGTTTTTTTTAAAAAGAGGGGTTTGGGGTTCATTTTGTGCAGTAGGCTATGGTTTGCTGTTGATATGCACGCAATGCAGCAATTAACTGTTATTGATTATATATAATCTATTTTACAGCAATAAGCACCTTGCAGTGGTATGCTTCTTGAAAATGTACCATGGTTTGGAGAAACAACACTATATTCAAAATATGAGTCTTAATCCACTGAGCAAATTCCATAGGTTTATAAAATCACATCTAATGTTAACAAGGCTTTGTAATGGATTAGTTCAGTGTTATTTTTGTATTAATTAAATACTATTTAAGTATTAATATTTTGAATTAGTATTTCTATATATCTTTTGGTGACACATTATTTTACATTGTCCTTGTTACACATTACATGTAGCTACTGTAATAATAACTATAAATTATGCATAATTTCATGCAACTAACCCTAAACAAAACCCCAATCCTAATCCTATAGTAAGTACATGTAGTGAATTATTATTACATATTATATCATTATAATTACACTGTAAAACGGACACCATCAAATAAAGTGTAACCTAGCTTTTATTTATTTCAGCTTTCAATTTGTCTAATTTTCATTTACATTTTTGATATTATAGATATAATTTATTTTGATGTGTATAATTTATTTTAATATCAGCTTCATTTCAATACCTGAAAATGATTTTTAATAACAACACCAGATTAGTTAACCTAAAATGTATTCCCCTTCATGTCGTTTCAAACCAATATATTTATGCAATTCTTTCCCACATAAGTGCAGTCCCAGTTCATAGGAACCCTGTCTCTCAAGCAATGGAAAGGACAAAAACATCATAAAAGCACAAAAGTTCAGATGACTGATGATTTTCAATAATGTCTGAAAAGTTCCTTTCACTTGGCCAAATGGGCCATTTCATGGTATTTTTATGGTGTTCTTTGCGTTTCCTGGACAAAAATAAATTAAATGGTAAAACTTTACAATAAGGTAGCATTAGTTAACCATTTTTTTAAAACATAAACTAATAATGGACTGCACTTCTGCAGCATTTATTAATCTTTGTCAATGGCAATTTCAACATGAACATACATTATTAAAATCAAACGTTGTATTTGTTAACATCAGTTAGTACACTGTGAACTAACATGAACAAACAATGAACAGCTGTCTTTTTATTAACTAACACTAACAAAGATTAACAAATACAGTAACAATTGTATTGCTCATGGTTAGTTCATGTTAGTTAATACATTAACTAATGTTAACAAATGAGACCTTATTGTAGAGTGTTACCAATTAAATTAAAAGATGTATACAGCATGAATAAATTATTGCAGAATTTAAATTTTTGGTTGCGGTGTCCCTTTAAGATGTTCAGCCTGTTTTCTAGATTTTGTCCGTTAAGCCTGTGCATAATTTTGTTCACCGACATTCAACCACTTGCAATCTTCTAACAGGACATACATGATGAGGTATGTTTCTGTGACTTTCACATGCGCAAGTATCGTATATTAAATTACTGATGTGAACCTGTCTGCTCCTGTTATACAAACATACCATTTTGCTACTTGACTGTGACACAATTTGCATCAACTGCCACACTAAACAGATGAAGTCTGTTGTGAGGGCTTAATGAATAAGGCTGTTCTGTCTCATCCCTGCCTCCCCCTCTGATATCAATCTACAGTAATAATATCTTCTCATTTACTGAGAAGGATGGCTGCGGGACCCTTCATCTGTTGGACGGTGGGGGCCATGCGTCTTCCTCCCCCTGTGCCTGTGTGTGGATGATCTATTCTAATCACATCAATTGCACATTACTTCACATCCCATGATGCATCACTCCTCTTTAGCCAATCCATTACATATTTATCATATGCATGCTTTGTCGAAACCACCACCGTCCCAGCCACACGCTCTCAAACCCAACGATAGGGAGTTTGACGTCATGTTTGGGGTTTAAAACTGAAAAAGCACAACCTGTATTATGTCCACGCTGTGAGCGGAGAGGCCTAAAGAGGGCTATTGATCGGTGGCCGAGTGACGGATGGCAAAATAAAAGCTTGACAACCTGAACCCAACACCCCCAGCACCACCTGATCTTCAATCAGCCGAACCGCGCACCGCAGGACGCCACCAGCTACAGGCACATGAGCTGCAGGTTTTATTACCCCCCTAAGAACAGTCACAGGTCTAATTGGCAAACTGCGTTCCAATATGCATATATCACGGCAATGAATACTTAAGCAGGGTTGTATTTAAGAGATGCCGTGCGCCCAGAGCTCCCCTCTCTGAGCCGAGACATCAGCATTGCAGATTTATGCCGGGCCACTGTGAGGGAAAACATAAACATGCAAGGCATTTGATGAAATTTGTCCATTAATGTAGCTCATGGAGGAGGTGGGGGCCCCTGAGGTTCATCATCAGAAAGCATCTACAGTGATCTCCCGGCTGCTTGTTGTTGCCGTGGAGTGTGTGTTGGCATGGTGACAGCAGCGTGGAACATGCACCCCTCCTGCGGCTAACAATAGCCTCGCCACAGTGTAATCATGACTCAGCCGCTAGGCACAAAATTAAAGAAAAAAACACAAATTAGGTACATGAGGAAGAGGGAAGAAGGAGAAGGGGGTGATCGCATGTAATTCAGACGATGGCAAGAATAACAGTGCGCAAAAAGCCATTATGTTTGTTATTGTTGATCCAGGCTGCATGTTATCAGATAGAAGAATAGTGCCAATTATAAATGCTTCTCTCTCTCTCTCTCTCTCTCTCTCTCTGTCTATCTCGATGCAGATGCTTTACTTTGGCAAAATCAAATTAGCAAGAGGGTTAGTTATTTGATAAACGCACAAAAAGCAAGGAAGCACTTCAAGCACACTCATGCTTTCTCTCCCTCATGCGCCGCCTCACTTTATGTTAGTGGACATTTTCATGTTGCCCTGTCAATTAAGCCTGGTTTATTTTAAACCTTGTTTACTGTTCAGATTGACTCAATGTTCTTTATATTTTGGGGGTCAGACATCTCAGTGCTGTTTGTGTGACAATAATAATTGTAAGTCAACTTATTTTCTCATTTGAATACTTTTAATACTGCATGTTTCGTTGGCCTAATCAAAACCCAGGCAATTATTAGTGAAGATTTATATCAGGGGTTTTAAAACTTTTTGATGCCAAGGACCTCAAGTATGATGGTCCCCTTGTAAGAGACTTTCTAAAATACAAAGGCATTTAAATGTTTTAATGTATAAAAAACTTTAATATTGTGCAGTTTTATATTGTGTTACTATAAAGGCAAAATAATAATAACAATTGTTTTAAAAATTACATATTTGGCATTTGTAATATCACTAAAGCAACTTTTTATTATATATTTACTTTATATAAATTCTAAAATATTCTAATAATTCTAATTCTAATAATATTAGTCTAAATGTAAAGTATACCTGAGATAAGCTGAAAAATATACACATTTTTATTTTGCACTGTTAAAATCTAGTGCTGTTAATAGAATAAAACACAATTAATATAACTAATCTAATTAATTTTCTAAAAGCAAAATTAATTAGTTGTATTATCAAATTTGCTGAATGTGAAATAAAAATGATTTACATTATATAACATTTTATTAGTATCTCAAGTGAACCCATTAACTTTGACTGCTGGGAAAACCTCCATATTATACAAAAAAAAAAAAAATTCAGAAATGTTTTCCACTAAAGTGATGTTTCTGTTCCTTCGTCAGTTTTCCATTGAGGACATGTGATGAATGTTAAAGGGAGAGTTCACCCAGAAATGAAAATGATTTTATCATTTCTTAATCCTCATGTCATTCCAAACCTGTATTACTTTTATTTTTATTTTTGTCGAACACAAAGGAAGATGTTTTTAGAAATGTCTCAGGGTTTTTTTTCCACACAGTGAAAAAAAACAAAACTGGTTACCGACAAAAATGTTTTCTTTTATGTTCTGGAGGAAATAGAACGTGATACAGCTTTGGGGCGACATGAGGGTGAGTAAATGATGACAGAGCTGTCATTATGGCGTGAATTATCCCTTTAAGTTTTGTCTAATAATTTCTTGTATGATTAAGAAAAGCCATGAAAAGTGTCAACCTGTTACTTAGGTGTTAAGGATTTTTTTCAAGCTGTTAAAACGGCCTTGGGGTCTCTCAGACCGCACACAGACCATGAGGGTTAACAGCACGGAAGGCAAATGTTTGCGTAAAAGCCTCTCGTTCGGACACAAACCGCTCAACACGAGCAGACGTGCTAAACTCACTCTCAGCGCCATAAACACAATATTCTGCAATCACGCCGAGCAGAGCAGCTCGCCTTTGCCTGCTCGCATAGAGTTTGCTCCACATTAACTTCCTCAGGTTTCATGTTAATGAGGGATCCTGTTCCCGTTTAATAGCTGGCTGTGCGCAAACCTGCACTGAAAATCAATTTCAAGTCATTTCCACAGAGCATGTCTGTTGCAGTCTCTTCAGGAGTAACAGAGGCCCTACCGACAGAAAAATCCATTACGGAGAGAGAGGGAGAGGAGGAGATATGTCCAGACACAGAAAACAATGCAAAAGGAATCATCGACGAGAGAAAAGATGCCAGGGATGAGAGGTTAGATAAAGGGAGAGAAGGAAGGTAGAGAAAGAAAGACTGAAATGTTGAACATTTATCAACAAGCAAGCGCAAGAAAGAAGATGGCGCACGGAGAAGGAAGAAGGAGCAGAGAAAAGAACAATCAATCGCAGATCTGCCAGATGAATGGGACATTCTGCGATGTTGAAGGCACAGATAGGATGCTCAGATTGATGGGAGGAGGGAAAGAATGCAATTCTCTGGGGAGACGAGAACACAATGAGGAGAGAGAGTCCTGCACCTAATGACACATAATAGGCCCGTAACACTTAACAGCAAACAGTTCCATTCCACAATGCGGCCACATAGCAGAGGGCATTAAATATTCATTTCCACCTCTTGAGATGCCGGTAAGCTGCGTCATCAGTTTGACAGTTGATCATTATAACAGCCTCAGCGGCAGGACACAAGAGAGACAGCAGCCATGAGGAGAACGCTTCCACTTTAGGATCTAAACACCGGCCTTTGCGTAACTGCAGCTCTGCCCAGCAGGCACAATTTTTGCAGCCATTTAACCTTAAAACACCCAAAAAGAGAGTAAAGCTACTAAAAAACATTTTAAGTGATGTAGTCAGATCAGTGTTTCATGTACCCTGTGTGCAAAATCACTCTCAAAGATTATGAGAACTGAGGCACATTTGAAATAACCGATGACCGTATGCAAATATTTTTCATAAGGGCTGGATAAGGAGGGAAGTGAACTCATTAAGTTAAAATTAAAGTGCAAATGTGGAAGATGAGGAGTGACTCTAAAATTAGCACAGGATTTTCTGTCCAGCAACGTATCTGTGCAATGAATGAACCTTTGTCGCCGCAAGAGAGCTCATAATAGAGCGAACTAGAATTGAGTAAAGCAATATTAACAGTAGGCTAGGATATGCTCATCATAATTATAGTCTCACACGCCTCTCATTTTGGCTATAATTAGTTCAAATGACTCTTATGATGGATCAAATATCCATTTTTAACATCCAATGTCAGTTTAACTTTGGCTTACAAGGTATAACTTAGTAATGCACATTTATATTTCGAAAATAAATAAATAAAAAAAACTTAAAATAGCATACTACAGAATATATAATGCACAGTTCCTAATTTTATGGACTCCTGTAATAATCATTTCAAACTAAACTGTTATATTTTTACACAATTACTTCATATTGCATTTTTAATGAGGTAAATGCCATCCATTTATTATGAAAACAAGTGTCATTTTTCATCTTTAGTCCAAGTTATATATATTATAATATATTTGGTCAGATTAAATCAAATCAAGAAGTTCAGATTTGTGGCTGATGCCACTTTTTCAGTCGTCATTCTTGAAATGGAAAGTGAAGTTACATGCATTGCATTGTGGGATGTAGCATTTTCAGTAGCACATCTAGTGTACATACTGCATAATGCAAAAAAAAATAATTAGTAAAAGCAGTCTAATATTCCGAGCATACTCATAAGTAATTATACAGTAAAGTACATTAACTGCTTCCTCTGTAATGAATGTAGTGAACTCAAAGAGAGTGTGCCGATGCACTTCCTTGCTCACAGCCATAATACCAAGGCCAATGTGTGTGTGTTATACCCTATGTTTCGTGATGGATATGTTTAGGGGTAGGGTTAGGAGATAGAATATACAATTTGTACAGTATGAAAATCATTATGTCTATGGAATGTCCCCATAAAACATGGAAACCCAACGTGTGTGTGTCTTGATGTGTTTGAGACTGCAGCTCAGAGACCCCGTTACACAACAGGCTCATAGGCTATTCACACATGTGTTGCACTGGCGTCTGCACGCCATCGACCCTGCTGTGTCCTAGCTTAACCGCTACTCAAGGAGAGCTAGTCTGTCTGCATCTCACTAACGCTATTGAATCTGTTGGATATCAGGCATTGGTCTCTAAAGATGAACATGTATATGATCCCTGAACATGATGATATCTGAATCTTTTAAAATATGTTCACATTTTCAGTGACCTTGTATACCTCAAGTTACTGTGCCATTCTCATTATCTCAAGGTGATTTTTGTCTCAAAGTGAAGTCTCAATTATGCCAAATGGAAACTAGTTATTAAAGAGGAAACGCTGTCACTGTATAGCCACCTTAGTTCCTATAATCCTGAATTTTATTCTAAAAACAGAACTGCTAAAGAAACGTCACAATAGCCTCTTTGACCTTTCCATGTTCAGTAACAAAAGATATTAGAGCAAACATGCCCTTCAGTACTGATGTGAAACTACCATTCCCTGTTTAACATTAAGATTTTGACCAAATTCCCTCCTTTCTATCTTATAGGAGTAGGAAGTATGCCTGAATGTACTATCACTAGCATTCTATTCCAAAAGGAGGTGTGCTGTTCCTGGAAGTTCCTTTTCAGTGGGGGCAGACAGAGTCAGCGACATGTCCATAATAACACATCAGCCTTGAGTCCCAGTATCCCAGCATCCCCTGTGCTCTCATTCACTCTCTCACTGTCTGCCAGCGAGCTACACTTCACTGCATGCTCAAACACTGTGTTTTCCCCCCTGAAACTCACCATTTTATATCAGTACTTATATAGGTGTCGTGCAAATATTATGTGGCTGTAAAAAGGAGCTGAAATGCTGCATGACATTATTTACACTAATAAAATGCTGCAACGCGTCTGATGAAACTCGTAGATCAGGTTCGGTCTTCTCTATTCATACTGGTTTTCCGCTCGCTTTGCACTCGTTAATTAGCATATTAGCGGAGCTCCGACAATAAAGGCTTGTTCTCCGTAACAACAGCCATTCAGCGACAGGGCTCTTGTTCCATTACAAAAGAATAATAGATTCACAAGGACACATTTCCTCCAACATACTCAAGATTCATGCCCCAGGAATGTATCTGCACGTGAGAAACCCAGACAACAGACATCTGGTGCCATAGACATCCCAAGGCGTACCTTATCAGCCGTATACAAGCACTGCTAAATCCTCTTCGGCTGTTGAGAATCTAGTTTGTGACTTGCTCAGAATTTCTGAATATCAGTTTTTCATATTCTGTCATTACATTTCTGACTACCACAAATTGTTATGCGAAGCATGGGTGACCTCAAGATTTTGGAAAAAAGAAAGAAAAAGACAAAAACAGTTTTTTGGATGCTGGTGTCCCTACCAAGCGTCTTAACCAGCAAGTCTCCATTGGGCAACCAGCCTCATGCAGTTTGACGAGCCTTTATGTTGGTGAAAAGCATTACTATACTGGTTCACACCCGCATGTATCCAGCATTAACCCGCTTGTAAATTCATGCTCGTCTAAAATGGTTTCATCAGGCTTGGAAATACAGAATCCTAATGAAATAAAAAACATGCACTTGTTCAAGCAATATATTTATTTTTTAGAATTCCCATTGAATTTTGGATTGACATGATTTTGATTATTTTTGGCTCAAATCACCTAAATCCAATCATGTTGAATTTTTTGACGCTTTATAATGTGGCAAATTATAGTTATAGGCTACAGTTATATATTTCACTGCTTTATGATCTAATGAGACTATAAAGCAATGAAATATATAACTCAAATTCAATGTTGAGGGTTACATTCTGGATATAATTTTTTTTCTTCCTCACAATCTACATTCTGACATTTGCATGTTATCCTTCTTCCCTAACCATATGAATGAAAAATGTGAGCTTGCATAAAAATGGAGCCACTGGAATATCTGTCTGAACTAGGCTACTATAGGCCTAATATTGTTTGTTTATTTAACTTACATATATTTTCCTACTCCTCAAAGTTGCTGCTTAAAGAATTAAAGACAAAATATAGTAGTGTTTGTAGTTTCAGCAGGGCATTTGCAGAATGGTTGGACAACAGAGGAATATGTTCGATGTGAGCAGTGCTTTTTGTGGCTATGAATTTCTTCTAGTGTTTCTCAGCACAGCAGAAACAGTAGATAGTAATGGTGTGTAGTTTACCATATAGCTTTAAATGGATGCAAAGACACCAAAGCCACCATTTCGCGTGCGCTATGTGTGTGTGTGGGCAGAAACAGCTGAAGTGTTTGGAGTGATGGACAGAATAAAGCGATTTGATGAAAGTGAACATATTAATTCAAAGTGAATGAGATTAAGCCGAGCAGAAAAGCTAAAAATGTGCTGTGATTGTCAGTAGTTGAAAGTAAGACTTTGGATAAGATTCTACCCATCTTGACCGTATTTATGGTGCTCCTTATAATGCGACTTCACTGCATGATGTGGTCAAGACCTTAATAAAATGGGATTGATTATCTGACGCCTACATTTTGGTGACAAAGATGTGAGTCAGAGCATGTTAACCTTGGTTATATTTTTTTCTAAACGCAGCCTATTCTGTCAACATCTGCCTTTCCCTCCCCACAGAACATCGTTTATGAACATTTTGATCCTGTCATACTCTATTTGTTCACTCAATGGTTCTACTTAGCAGACCTTGAGAAGCGTTTAAAAATCCCCCCACGTTTAAATAAAGACACGCATTTACACAAAGCAGAGCAACCTTGAGTTAGTGTGGAGCGTTATCCCTCGTTCATAAAGACATCCTATTCAAACTACTTTTTTTTCTCCACACTTTTGTGTTTTAGATTGAAGTACATTGAAGCAGCATGTTCTGGGTAGATTCCAGGATGAAAGTGACAGACAGAGAGAGCGAGAGAGAAGAGGATGTGTAACTGCATTTTCCTTTTTTGTACTAACACTTTTTTTATTATCATTATATTTCAAGTATGTTTTCAAACAGTGCCATCAAATGGCCATTTCACCAGCGTACATGCACTTGTATGAAATATGCTATAATATTAGGCCATAACAAATGCTAAGTCAATAATTGTAGGCTATTTAGTTGATGCTTGTAAAAATGTGACTCAACTCAAAATGAATCAAGAAATGCAATTATCCAGTTTCAGTCCGTCAGATTATTATTTGTGGTAGTGTGTACAGAAGGCAGTTAGGTGTGTTTCTTGCAACACCACGAAACAGTCTCAGATTATAGTTTGTAATCAGACAGCGCCATCTGCTGTTCAATTTAGAAAGTGATAATACTTTCTCCATGAAACAATAGTTTTGAGGCTCATATAAATATAACACTATGACCTGGTTTCACAGACAGGATTATGCCTTAGTTCAGATAGGACATTTAGCTTATGAACGTGCCTTAGAAAAAAAAACATTACTGGTGTGCATCTTGAGACAAAACAATGGCAGCAACATATTTTAAGATATGTTAGTGGAAGTTGCTTTCAGTTAAAACAGCTCAAACATGCATTTTAGTCTGAGACTAAGCTGAAGCCTTGTCTGTGAAACTGGGGGTATATGAATAAATTACCAAATTCTCTCTCATTTAGATTTTCATGATAATGTGGGGAAGTTATATCTTTAAGTCTGGAACCTGGATTTGTTGAAATAAATGGTTGCGTAGGTCACACTGTCTGATGTAGCTGGTGTCTGTGGAGAGACGAGACAAATTAACAGCAAAGAAAATTATTTAGGGGAAATAATCACAATTGGCAGCACATTAAATTGACAACATTATATAATATACTGTTTTGGACTGTATTAATAAACATTTGCACTTACCTCATCTCTTTTATTTATATTTGTTTTTTCTGCCGAAAAATATCTTTATGAGATGATGTCGAGTTAAGATGACATTTTGGAATTCTTGGATGTAAAAGATCTTACCATATCTGTTTCTTCTTACATGGCGATACATTTCAGGACTCTTTTCTCTGTCTCCCAGTGTGCTGCTGCGCTTTACTGGAGGAAGAAGAAAACTTATGTTGTGAATTTTTTATGTTAAGTTATTTCAGTAAAATAGTAAACATAGCTTGCAGCTAATGGATAGGCTATATGAATTGAAATATCTTTAGCTGATTTGAATACCTCTGTCTTTCCTCATTTTGCTGATGTTGATATAGACTGGTTCAGACTCCTGAGGTTCCGAGTGCACTGAAAGAATTGCAAATACAGTAAATACAGCAGAAAGAAAGAAAGAAAGAAAGAAAGAAAGAAAGAAAGAAAGAAAGAAAGAAAGAAAGAAAGAAAGAAAGAAAGAAAGAGTGATTCCCTCACAGGAGACAGAAAATGCAGATGCATAGATTGTTTTACCTGACATCCATTTTCTGTAAAGGTAATACAATATAGCTCCAAGCAGAATCCCAGCACACAGAACCAAAACAGAGGATACAGTAGCCTTTGCATGTTTGTTGAATTCTAAAAGAAAATAATAGGCTTTATTTCTATTAATTAGATTAATTTGTTTTTTCTTTTTTCTTTACCAGAATCATTTTAAGATGAGCCAGATCATGTACATTGTACATCTTGAGCATACTTATTTTCCGAGATAAGGTGAAAACTACTGTATATTAATGGTTCATTTATTACCTTGGTTTGTTACGGTTGGGGTTCCTGATGATGTAACTGGAGCATTAGTAGTTGATGAGGAAAGACTGATTGTTATAGGAGCCAGAGCTCTGAGTGTATCCTCAGTAAAAACTGCACACTGCCAGTGCAGCGGGTCTGTTTCATTGCTGGACAGATTCACTGTGAGTTGTAACTTGCTCTTTTTCTCAGTCATAATTTGCTGTTTTCCCAGCACTCCTCTGTTCCCCTCCATCCTGAGCCAGACCAGCTTCACTGAATCAGTCACTTCAGAAACCTCACAGGTGAGAATCACTGACTGATTCCTCAACACACCATCAGGGGGCTCCACTGAGACTGACATCAACAACAACATCAATGACTTTTTAAATGCACTGAACAAATGTACTGATGAGCAAAATGTAGCTGAAAAATCAATGTATTTATTTTGATTGATTGATTGATTGATATTTGCTAACCTCTGATGGTGCGAAGCATTGTGGTTGTATAGGGAGTATTTTTATCATTTGTAATACACTTGTATGTCCCACTATAATTAAAGTTCACAGGTGAGATGTGAAAGATAAAAACTTGACTATTGTATGTGGTTGAAGAAAGTCTTCCTGGTTTAATTGGTCCTTTTACTTGAACTTCTCTTCCTTTTTCAACTGCTATCAGATCAGTCTGTGAATTAAACATCGGCTGCCAGGTCCACTTCCATCTATGGTATTCCTTTTTAGACTTGCAGATCAGTGATACGTCACTATTATTAGAGCTTTGTCTGTAAATGGTATTCATTTTAATATTTCCATTATATGAAACTGGAAATACAATAAGTAACATGGTGAATTTCAGAGGATACATCTCAGTTAGTATACATTTCTGTTTTAAACATTTTCCTGAAAAGTACTTTCTTTAAAAATTAAGCTTTAAAAATTAAAAAATACTTTTGCACATTGTTAATTACAGATGTGGTCAGAATTATTGGCACCCCTGGTAAATATGATCAAAGATGCTGTAAAAATAAATCTGCATTGTTTATTTATCCTTTTGATCTTTAAAAAAAATCTAACCTTTCATTGAATTAATTGAAAGTGGGGTGTAAATCATGTTATGAAATAAACGTTAAGAACGTTTTAGATAAGTTTCTCTAAAACACGTTGTCCATATTTATTGGCCCCCTTTTATTATATTATTTCCTTTAATTCCCAAAAATTCGCAAACATTTAACCTTTCATTGAAGTAAAAGAATTGAAAGTGGGAAGAAACTCACATAATGAAATAAATGTTTTTCTACAAAATACGTTTGCCATATTTTTGGCACTCCTAGAATTTTTTATGAGTAAAATATCTCTGAAGTATATTCCCATTAATATTTACATTTTTTAGCACACCAGGGTGACTGGAGCATGAAATTCTTGTTTCACAAGAGTATAATTATGAGGAAACACAAAGGCCAAATTCCCTTAACCCTGTAGAAAATGAGTGAGAAGAGAAGAGAAGAGAAGAGAAGAGAAGAGAAGAGAAGAGAAGAGAAGAGAAGAGAAGAGAAGAGAAGCATGGATCTGGGAGTCTGGAGGATCTGGAGGGATTCTGTATGGAGGAATGGTCTCTGATCTCTTGTCAGGTGTTCTCCAACTCATCAGGCATTATAGGAGAAAACTATCTAAAACTATAATCTAAACTATCTAAAACTAATCTAAAAAAAAAAGAGCTGTTATCTTGGCAAAAGGAGGTTGCAAAAATTATTTAATAAAAGGGGGCCAACTATGGCCAACGTGTTTTAGAGAAAAGTATTTATTTCATAATGTGATTTACACCCCTTTAATTCAATGAAAGGTTTGATTATTTTGTGAAAGATCAAAAGGATAAACAATGCAGATTTATTTTTACAGCCATCTTTGATCATATTTACCAGGTGTGCCAATAATTCTGACCACAACTGTATAAGTTAATGAAACTAACTTACGGTATTTTTAATGTAAAATATTTTAGATCATTATTATTTAAGCATATATCACAGATTTGATATAAAAGAATATACTTACTTGAACTGACATTAAGAGTGTGAATCCTAACCGTTGTTACTCTTCCATCTTCCATCAATCTACAGTAATATTTGCCCTGATTGTGTTCATCAACGGTGTGTAAGATGATGTAGGCAGAGTTGTTGTACAGTAGAGTGGTGTTGGATGTTTGTTCTCCATCTCTCTCCCACTGCAATGTTGAGGATTCAGACAGGAGAGAGACCTTGCATCGCAAAGACACATCAGATCCACGCTGAACTTTGGAAGATGGAGTATTAGAACCGTTTGAGAGAAATGTTGTATATTATCTTTCTTACATTTATATCTAAATTTACTGTTATATAAAAAGTTACAAATATATTTGCTCTATGGAAAATCAACCAACCTTCCTTTTGGGTAGTTTGATTTGGTGGATCGTTGTAGACTGAAAAACAATTGCAATTACATAAGAAACCTTGCAAGACAAAACCCACAAGCTTTGCTAATGCATCAGCTGAGGATTTTCACCGTGTTTTCAAAGCACTTGAACAAAGAGAGGCTAGTATATACTGCTTCTGTATTTTTGGATTGTCAGGTTGTTGATCACTAACATTGACAGACAGACATGTTTAAGTTTCTGCTGTCATGTAATGTTCAACTCCAGTAGATTTCCGTGCCTATGAGAGTGTTTGAGAGATATTTCTGGACTAACATTTTTCTTATCTTTTACTTTCATTTTTTTTATTATTAAACCGTTATATACATCTTTATATAAATATTTAATTTGCATTTGATTACAATGGAGATGATGAAACCTACAGATTACTGTACTGTATAAATGATAATGTTTTAAACAATTTTAAATAGTTTGAACATTATTAAATCATTCCATAGTTTATCAGTTACTAATGTTGTAACTGTATGTTGTGTAGGGTAAAATAAAAACACAGCAAAAGAGAAGAGTTCAAATATCTTGACAGAATATTTTTCCTTTTGATGATCAATTGGTTAAAGTGACACTCACCGATAGCGTGGAATTGGGAACAAAATCCACAAATCAATATAAAGACTTTAAAAGGTCTAAGTGGCATGATTCTTCTTTTCAGAGCCTCGGATACAATGATGCACTCAAGAGTTTGAAGAAACAACTAGACAGTAAATTTTAATGGGCGGTGCAATATTCAGAAATCTGCCTGTCACAGAAAACAAGCACATGAGTTTTAAACTAAATGTTCATGCAGAGAGATACGGTACTATCTAGCACTAATTAATTTTGCTGTGTTAAATTACATTCAGATGTTTGAACACATTTCAAAAAATCTAACTCATAAGAAAGAAATCATTTTTTAATCTGTTTGTTCATGGTTTAAACAGCTCTGATGAACCCATTTTAGGTTATCTTGCATCAATAAAATAAAACATGTTTGAAAACGTTACAAATATTTTTAGACTTGTAGTATGCACGATTATTTCCAGTGGAGGAAATGGTTTGCTAAACTGACCTATCTTGAGGTTTCTCTCAGGCACAGAAATCTGTGATCTAAAGTGTGAAATTATAAACTCACTATCTTTTTTAGGTTTCTGCTAATTAGTTTCTTTGTAGGGCACATACAGTACAACTCTACAAAATATTTAAAATTCCCTTATTTGCTGTTTTTTTTTTTACAGCACTTGTCTTTGTTAAGCTATAAACAATGTATTGTGAAAAGCACTATAAATTGTGCGAATAAATTGAACTGAATTGACATACAACACCCATGCCTCAAAAACCTTGTCAAGGCCTGCCATTACACAGTCTTCTTTATAGACTTTTCAATGAACGGTACAGCAAATTATGAAATTCTATATTTATATAAGGAAACATTAATATCAAACTAGATTTTGGCAATAAAAATGTATTTAATAAAATGTACAAAATATAATTGAATACAACCAGAGATAAATTAAAATAATAATAAAAAAAAAAACCTGAATGTGTTAGAGAGTTTTTTAACTTTTGTTTCATGTCCCTGTTCTGAGTGCTGTTCTGAGGTGGTTATAGATAGACAAGAGGTATAAGAATTCTTTTTTTGGGGGGTCACACTTTAGATTAGGGTCAGATTCTCACTATTACCTATGACTTATGCATCAATAAACTCCTAACTACTGCTTGTTAGTAGTTAGTAGGGATAATTGTTAAGTTTATAGATATTGGGTAGGATTAAGGGATGTAGAATATGGTCATGCAGAATAAAGCAATAATATGTGCTCTATAATAGGCTACTAAACAGCCAATATAGTAATATGCATGCTAATAAGCAATGTTAGTGTGAATTGGACTCTAAACTAAAGTGTTATCGTTTTTTGATTTATTGAATCCCTTGCCTTCACAGAGTCAAATGTGCCTGACAACATTTCATATCTCAAAATTAGCAAACTTTTTAATATGCTTCGGTTCACATATATAGGGCATGCAAACATTTTACATTTCTTTATATGAATGTCTCAATTTAAAATACTTGCAATTAAGTATTTTCTTTCTTTAGTTGAAATACTTTTGCCACGCTTAAAATCGGTTACGATTTATTTGAAAGGGACGACGTAGTTAAATTGTACTTAAATGAGTACAGAGTAATATTAAATAACTGAGTGTACTTAGAGTTACGGTTAAGAGTAAGGTAAACTTTAGGGTTAGTTACTTGCAATTATGCATAATTTACTGTAATATATAGCAACGTGTAAATACGTCACCTTCAAATAAAGTGTTTCCAAAACATCTTCGCTTTTTCCATACCAGGAAATACGTTGCCAAATTTAGCAGAGTTGCGTGTCATGAAACCACATGGGGGTTTCTTTCTGGTATGCAAACATATTGATTCAAGTCTGATTATACTCAGATGATGTTCGTGGTATTTGTTTTCTCCTATGAAAATAAACCCAGCAACCCTTTACTTACAGATAGAGCACAATCTCACTTGAGCAGAACAAGATTTATTACTCTTAATTCATTCCTATTATACCAAAAATAAAGCTTGTTATTATTAATACAAGATACATTTGATGTCTTCAATTCCATTCAATGATAATATAAAAAAAGAAATACAAGTTTCTGTAGATGAATTTCCAGTGTGAAGGCTCATCGTGCTGTAGCTGAATAGATGACTGTACAGTCCAACATATCCTGTAGATATTGAGATATACAAGCTTAAAGAGTGTACTTTTACTGTAAATCACAAACAAATATAACACATGTATCATTAGTCAATCAAAACGACAGTCTAAAATGTTTATGAAAGAAATGTTTTCAGCTGACCTCTGAACTTGCATTGGTTTTAAACCAGCTGTCATCTCCTGAAATATAGTCACAGATTTGTCATTGTAAAAGAACACACTGAGGTTAATGTGCAATATTAATGTGCAGATAAGCCAATATCTCTTTAAGTCAAGTTTAATTCAATGAAAGGTTAGATTTTTTGAAAGATCAAAAGGATAAACAATGCATATTTATTTTTACAGCCATCTTTGATCATATTTACTAGGTGTGCCAATAATTCTGACCACAACTGTATAAGTTAATTAAACTATAACTTACGGTATTCTTAATGTAAAATATTTTAGATCATGATGATTTAGGCATATGAGTTTTTATGAACAAATGTCCTAAAAATCTAACTCATGAGAAAGAAATCATGTTTTTTTTGTAATCTTCTGTTTGTACATGGTTTAAACAGCTCTAATAAACCCATTATAGGTTATCTTGAATCAATAGATTAAGGCATGTTTAGAAACCCAAATATAATTTTTTAGATTAGTCTGGTGTGCACGATTAGCTAATTTCCAGTTCAGGAAATGGTTTGCGAAACTGAATTAACTTGAGTTTCCTTTTGAGTGAAACTTGATGCTGCATCATGGCGCTTTTGGAACGGTTCTGCATGAGCTGGTGTCTGAAGCATGTATGAAAACAACAATCTGTCACGGTGGGTAAATCCTATGTCTCATTCATGTCTCGTGTTTCTGTTGTTTTATGTGTGTGTGTGCTGATTAGAGGGGCGTGGCTGCTCATCAGAGCTCATTCAGTATCACTCATCACCAGCTGCAGTCTATCATCCCGGTCTATTTAATCTCACCCATTTCTCATCTCCATTGTCAGATCGTTGTTTGTGATGTCCGGTGTTTGTTCCTGCAACGTTCCAGTATCCTTCGTTGTTCCTGTCTGTTCCCTGTGGATGTTCTGGATTCGTCTTGTTGATCGTCGCCTCACTTCACCTGCACTGTATCCGCCTGACCATCGAGTCCCTGCGCCACTTATCTGCCTGTCTGTGGATCGTGTACTGAGTTCTCTACCTTGCCTGTCTGTGGACTATGTTCTGAGTTTTCCAATAAATATTGTTACTTGCAATTGCTTCCGTAGTTCTTACGTTACAGAACGATCTGACCAGAAATGGAAGCAGCGAGTGACAATCCTGAGACGTTGGAGGATTTCGTCAATAACAGCAGACGGCGGATGGAGAATCAAGAGAGGACTATCAACGACACCGCTCGTGCTGTTCAGGCATTAGTGGCGCAGGTGTCCGGGCTCACCCAGCAAGTCCAACAGCTGCGCCGGTCCCACCGCCGATTCCCCAAATACCACCAGTGGACCCCTCCCAGTCGGAACCACGATTACCAGCCCCAGAGACATACTCAGGTGAACCCAATTTTTGTCGAGCTTTTCTAACTAGATGCTCCATGCATTTCTCTCTCCAGCCCAGAACCTTCCGGGAGGAAAGAACTAAAGTGGCTTTCGTGCTAACGCTGCTGACTGGGAGAGCGGCACTATGGGGAACGGCGGTGTGGGAAAACCAGGAAGACTGCTGCACCTCGTTCCAAGCGCTCTCCGACGAAATGAAATGGGTCTTCGACCGTGGCTTGGGAGGCAGAGAAGCGGCCAGATTGCTGGCCGAGTTACGTCAAGGACATCGATCCGTATCGGACTACTCAATCGAGTTTCGGACCCTGGCGGCGGAGAGCCAATGGAACGAGGAGGCGCAGTGGGATATGTTCCTGCATGGGTTGGCTGACCGCGTCCAAAAGGAGATTTATGCCATGGACTTACCACCGAAGCTTAACAATTTAATCGCGCTAGCACTGAGAGTGGACGCCAGACTGTCTCGTGTGGAGCGAAGAGGACCCAACTACCGTTCTTCGGTGGAATCGGAGGGTCACCGTGCTGGAGGTGGGGACGCGGTCAGCCCCGTCTACGATCCCGAGCCCATGCAGGTAGGTCGAGCCCGGCTTTCCCGGGAGGAGAGGGAAAGGCGGAGATCCCAGGGCCTTTGCTTGTACTGTGGAGGAGCGGGACACTTTGCCTACAATTGCCCGTTAAAAGGCCCAGCCCGGTAGTAAGTATGAGGCTACTATCGGGTGGGATCTCCGCCGAGAAGACCTCATCGACATCGACTCTCCTTCCGGTTAGAGTCCGATGGTCCAACCGCCGTCACGATTGTCATGCACTTCTGGACTCAGGGCGCCAAAGGTAACTTCATGGATCACAACTTTGCACTCAAGCACCAAGTTCCCCTCAAACCACTCACCCATCAGATTGCAGTGCACGCCCTCAATGGTCAGAAACTCCCCACCTTATCTCTGGTTACTGAAGATATCATCCTCACCACATCAGGCAATCACTCAGAAACCATCTCATTCTACATCCTGGACACTCAGCTTGCACCCATAGTTCTTGGTCGCCCATGGCTCACTCGGCACAATCCCAGAATAGACTGGCAACTCAAATCCGTAGCGGCTTGGAGCAGCTTTTGTCATAAGTCCTGTCTTGTCTCTGCTTGTCCATCTGTTTCTGTTCATGTGTTACAGGAGGAGACAGTGGATTTATCTAACGTGCCCACGGAGTATCAGGATCTGAAGGAGGTGTTCAGTAAGTCTCGGGCTGATTCTCTCCCTCCACATCGTCCCTATGACTGTGCTATAAAATTATTGCCAGGTACGTCTCCGGCTAAGGGCAAATTATATTCACTCTCTGTCCCAGAGAGAGAGGTCATGGAGAAATACATTTCTGATTCTCTAGCAACAGGGTTCATCCACCCTTCCTCTTCTCCTGCGGGGGCGGGGTTCTTTTTTGTGGGGAAGAAGGATGGATCGTTGCGACCTTGTATTGATTACCGGGGGCTGAACAGCATCACGGTAAAGAATATATATCCTTTGCCATTGATGACTTCAGCTTTCGAGAGGTTGCAAGGAGCATCCGTCTTCACGAAATTGGATTTAAGAAATGCTTATCATTTGGTCAGCATTAGGGAGGGGGATGAATGGAAGACCGCATTTAACACCCCTAGGGGGCACTTTGAATATTTGGTCATGCCTTTCGGCTTGTCCAATAGCCCAGCGGTCTTCCAAGCACTTGTCAACGACGTGTTGCGAGACATGATCGATCAATTCATATATGTCTACCTGGATGATATATTGATTTTTTCATCGTCTCTCCAGGAACACGTGCAACACGTACGACAGGTGCTTCAGAGGTTGTTAGAGAATGTGCTTTTTGTCAAGGCGGAGAAATGCGTGTTTCATGCACAGTCTGTTCCTTTCCTAGGTCACATCATCTCGGTTGAGGGAATGCGCATGGATCCTGACAAGGTTAAGGCTGTGGTAAATTGGCCAAGTCCTGATTCCCGTGCGCGTTTTTTTCCCATCGTTTGTCCCCTGCCGAAAGCAATTATGACATTGGCAACAGAGAGTTGTTGGCAGTCAAGTTAGCATTGGAAGAGTGGCGTCACTGGTTAGAAGGGTCGGGGGTACCTTTTATCGTCTGGACCGATCACAAGAATTTGGAATACATTCGTACGGCTAAAAGACTCAATTCCAGGCAGGCTCGGTGGGCTCTTTTTTTCGGACGTTTTGACTTTACTCTCTCGTACATCAACCCCGATTCTTTATCGCGCATTTTTGACCGTTCCGATCGCCCGTCTACTCCCGAGTGCATTTTACCTGAGAATCTATTCATCTCTACACTCACATGGGAGGTCGAATCGAAGGTCAAGAAGGCCTTAGAAGGGGTAACGCCTCCGACTCGTTGCCCACCGAACCGGTTGTTTGTGCCGGAGAGTTTACGGTCCAGCGTTATTCAGTGGGGTCACTGTTCCAATGTGGCTTGTCACCCAGGAGTCAATCGTACAAATGTTTTTAGTCAAGCAACGATTCTGGTGGCCTCTCATGGCTTGTGATGTTCGCAGTTTTGTATTGGCTTGCTCAGTTTGTGCCACAGGTAAAACTTCCAATCGATCTCCGGACGGGTTACTCCAACCGCTGCCGGTGCCTTCGAGACCCTGGTCCCATATCGCACTAGATTTTATTACCGCCCTCCCACCCTCCCAGGGTCACACGGTAGTTTTGACCGTGGTGGACCGGTTCTCGAAGGCGCCCCATTTCATTCCCTTGCCCAAATTACCCTCAGCCAAGGAGACAGCGGTCATTGTCGTTGACCACGTCTTTCGGATTCATGGCCTCCCGACAGACGTGGTTTCTGACAGAGGACCCCAATTTGTATCCAAATTTTGGAGAGAGTTTTGTAAACTTCTGGGGGCGACTGTGAGTCTGTCCTCTGGGTTCCATCCCCAGAGCAATGGTCAAACTGAGCGAGCCAACCAGGATTTGGAACGAACGTTGCGATGTTTAGTGTCCAAGAATCCTTCCTCGTGGAGTCAGCAACTTTCTATGGTGGAGTACGCCCACAATACGTTGCCAGTGTCATCCACGGGCCTATCACCATTTGAGTGTAGTGTAGGTTACCAGCCACCAATTTTTCCTAGTCTGGAATCCGAAGTCACGGTCCCCTCCTCCCACGCCTTCGTCCAGAGGTGTCATCGCACTTGGACGAGAGCCCGTGAGACTCTACTCCAAGTGGGGGCGCGCACCAAGGCCAAAGCCGATCGCCACCGGCGGAAGCCTCCCGTATACGTCGTCGGTTCTAAAGTGTGGCTTTCTACCAAGGATATTCCTCTCCGTTCCGTTTCGAATAAACTTGCACCTAAATTCATTGGCCCGTTTTCTGTCACCAAAATCATTAGCCCGGTGACAGTCCGCCTGAATCTTTCTCCAGTGTACAGGAGAATCCATCCCGTCTTTCATGTTTCTAAAATTAAGCCCGTCTTTTATGCTCGCATTAATCCGCCAGTCCCGGGCCCCCCCCCCCCCCCCCCGCCGCGCCTCGTAGATGGGGAATCCACATATTCGGTTAATCGTATTCTGGACTCGAGACGGAGGGGACGCGGATTACAGTACTTGGTGGACTAGGAAGGTTACGGTCCGGAGGAGAGAAGTTGGGTGCCAGCTAGAGACATTCTGGATCACTCCCTTATCGATGATTACAATCGACAGGTAAGGGAGTCGGGGAACACCAGGAGGCATTCCTAGAGAAGGGGGTACTGTCACGGTGGGTAAATCCTATGTCTCATTCATGTCTCGTGTTTCTGTTGTTTCATGTGTGTGTGTGCTGATTAGAGGGGCGTGGCTGCTCATCAGAGCTCATTCAGTATCACTCATCACCAGCTGCAGTCTATCATCCCGGTCTATTTAATCTCACCCATTTCTCATCTCCATTGTCAGATCGTTGTTTGTGATGTCCGGTGTTTGTTCCTGCAACGTTCCAGTATCCTTCGTTGTTCCTGTCTGTTCCCTGTGGATGTTCTGGATTCGTCTTGTTGATCGTCGCCTCACTTCACCTGCACTGTATCCGTCTGACCATCGAGTCCCTGCGCCACTTATCTGCCTGTCTGTGGATCGTGTACTGAGTTCTCTACCTTGCCTGTCTGTGGACTATGTTCTGAGTTTTCCAATAAATATTGTTACTTGCAATTGCTTCCGTAGTTCTTACATTACACAATCTTGATTGGCCAAGAGGATGGTCAGGTGACTCCAAGGCATTCACATACTCAATTACATCAACAACTGGCTCATATTGACCAAGCTGGAAGATAGCAGTTTGGTATTGAGATGCCGTCCCCGTTCACTTGAAGTTGTAGAGGTTGACACTAAATGCCTAAAAGAGTGTCCTCCCTCCAGGTCAGAGGATTTTTCTGGGGGTGGCATTGTTTAGTCGACTCCATCCTTGTCACTTTGAAGGACTTCAAGCTAGGTCAGGAGATTCATGTCTGCCAGTTTCAGAGGTTATTGGGCCATATGGCAGCAGTCGTTAACATAATTCGCTTGAGACTCCTGTACATGATACCTTTTCAGCTGTGGCTCAAAGGCAGAGGGTTCCACCCATTGTGCAACCCACTGAAAAAATAAGGGTACTGCACAGAGGACGTTGTTCCCGTTCTATGTGGGGGACCACTGTCTCACTTTGGGTCTCACACTAGGGACAGTTGGTCGCCGCAAGACGGTGACTACTTGCCTCACTGATTGGGGGGCGATCATGGAACATCATCCTGTCCAAGGGATCTGGGGAGGCCGGAATCTTTGCCACATAAATCGCTTCAAGATGAAGGTTGTATTTCTGGCTCTAAAATATTTTCTCCCAGATCTGAGAGGCTAACATGTATTAATGCTGACAGACAACATGTCAGTTGTCTTCTGGTTAAATCACCAGGTTCGCGCTCCCTGTTCAGGCTGATGATGCTGTTGTTATACTCTGGGCTCAAGGCAGACTGCTATCACTTATATTCCAGGGCATTTGGATGTGGGGGAAGACAATCTATTGAGGCAGTTGCTGAGGCCCAGGGATTGGAGACTGCACCTGGAGGTTCAGCTGAGAGAAAGTGGATCTGTTCACACACACTGTTTTCTTTCATACCTCCAGCTGCACTAGGACTGGATTCCATTGTACAAACGTGGCGGAGGCTTCATTTGTACGCCTTTTCCTTAATCCCTCAGCTCCCGGGAGTTCTGGCCAGAGTCGGGCAAAATGGAGGTCGCCTAATGCTAGTTGCTCCTTTTTGTCCAGTTCAAATGTGGTTCTCGGACCTAGTATCTTTCCTGAAATTCCCACTCTAAAAATGTGTTGGCAATTTTTTTTTTTTCAAACAGTTTGCATCAGTTTTTTTTTTATTATGACAACTTCTAATGAAATTATGTTCAACCAACAAACAACATTGAATTGGAGGAACTTAATAACATAAACACAATTTTTTAAAAGCTGATTACTTGATTATGTCGTTCCAACTGGAACACCTTAATCTTATTTATTTTATTTAAAATACACATCTATCATAGCACATGCCAAATGTAACTGATTTAGCATGCAAATTTAATGTACAAGTAAGATGTTACTTATAACTGCATTATCACATGCATTGCTTGTAGTGTAAAAAGTGTTTACCTTCATGTACAATACTCTTCAGCAAAATGGTATAACCACAAAAACTTCAGAAACTCTTTTAAATGTCAAACATAACAGCAATAAACACTAACACGTCTTCCCCTTCACTAAAAACTCCTTATCCAATGCAAAGCATGCTATAGGAACTAGAAATCCAAAATCCAATTTCCATTGGACAGTCATTAAGACAATTTCATTGATGCAACTTAATTTTGAACAAAAATCATTTAACGCAGAAATTTGAGTTTAAATTACACATAATATTAAGTAAATGTAATGATCAACATTAATATGTCAACATAATTCAAGAAAATAATATTTGCAACTTAAAAGGTTTCATTAAAATCAATGAATTACAATTTTTAATTTACAACCAATTTATTTAAGTGATGGAAACAGAATGATGGCTTTATTACTGCAGGACATTCTTTCAGTATGGTCACCTGATGTTCCCATATAGTGTCAAGTTTCACTTGAAAGGGAACCTCTCAGGTTACATGTGTAACCTGCATTATCTTGCCATACTTCATTCATGTCTGAAATCTCTTCCTTCAAACAATAACAACCACATGCATTTCTGGCATCTATTTATGGTCTTTGTGATGCACGTCACCTCACCTGACCTCTCAGTCTCGACCAATCAAGATCGGTGTTTTCCCACATGAGCTTAAAACACTAGCTCAAGCAGAAGCGTTCCCATAACATCAGTGCATGACACATCATCTCGTTCCTTCTCAGCAAACAGGGGTACATACATAACCTGTGAAGGTTTCTCTCAGGCACACAAATCTGTGATCTAAAGTGTGATCCAAACTCGTAACCTCACCAGGTCTATTTTTGAAACTTAGTTTCTTTGTAAGCATAAACAAATCTACAAAAATACAAAACAAATTCCACTGTCATTGCCATAAAAAATGTTATGTATTGTTTTTGGAAGTAATTATAATTATTATAATTTAATTAAACAATAAATGTCAATATTACCATTATATGGCTTGGCTTTCTGTTTTTTTTATATATATAAAGCACTAGCCTTTGTTAAACAACTTTGAAACAATGTATTGTGAAAAAAGATTATAAATTGTGCAAATAAATTGAACTGAACTGACATTTTGTGGCCCAACAACCCCCATGCCCCAAAAACCTTGTCACAACTTGCCATTAAACAGCCTTCTTTCAAGTCATCTTGAAATGTGAAGTTCTAAAATATGAAGACTTGTCCACAAGTTATGTCTTTCTCGCACTGCATGTAATATACATTATATATATATATATATATATATATAATTTTACTGTTGCATGCAAAAATTAAATACTTTAAAATATGGTAGCTGTACTAAAACGCAGCCCTCATTTGGGGTCTTATATCCTGTGGGAATGAAAAATAGTTAGACCCTTCTCACAGACTGTGTTGATGTGTCTCAAAGTCACATCAACATCGCAAATCTAGAACGTTTTTCATATTTCCATTTTTTTAAATTTAACATATAATGCTATACTTTGTGTTGTATTACATTGACAGTAAATTATAAATAATAAGATCTAATTAACTGCCGCAAGTGTTCTAATACAACGGCCAAAGGAGTGAGAGCACATTTCACATAATTCTCTCTCCAGGCTGCTGTAGCCTATATTTTTTCCCTCTTTTATAAAGTTGTGGAAACATATCATGGATTTTTGCTTTTGCTATTAGAGCAATTAGTAATACAAATATTATATTTGCTGTCATCTCCTGTTCACCACTATTGAAGTTTACAACTATGATGAGTTCTGCTTCTGAGAACCCAAAGTGTGAAAAGGGTCCATTATGGAAATAACAAATCTTGCCAGACAAAACCCACAAACTTTGCTAGTGTTACGGGTTGGTCAAAAAAGAGAGAGTACAGGATCTAACAGCAAGAAGTGTATTTATTAAAAAAGCAATATACTTGCTGGAGAACAGAAAACCAAACCATATAAAACTGATGAGAATACAAAGAATACAACAGCTCAGACTGGTAAGTACGCCACACACATGGACATAGCA
This sequence comes from Meda fulgida, assembly GCA_030578275.1. Taxonomy (NCBI): domain Eukaryota; kingdom Metazoa; phylum Chordata; class Actinopteri; order Cypriniformes; family Leuciscidae; genus Meda; species Meda fulgida. Next base: position 15,455,027 of record CM060624.1, on the reverse strand, counting down.
TGACCACTCTTTTACTCACTTCAGTATTCACAGACGTAACACCGGAACATTTTTTTTCGGAAACACACATGTAACACTGTGCATTATGGGAAATGAAGTTTTACAAGATAATGAGGGGTAAAACAAGTTGTGGGACTGATCAATCAATAAGAAACCATAGCAACCAAGTACAAAGGGACTAAATACAGTTAAATAAACAAAACCGAAACTTCCTTTTGTTAATATTTCACTATTTAAAATATCTCTCTCTCTCTCTCTCTCTCTCTCTCTCTCTCTCTCTCTCTCTCTCTCTCTCTCTCTCTCTCTCTCTCTCTCTCTCTATATATATATACATATATATATACAGTCGTGCTCAGAATTAATGGTACCCCTGGTAAATATGATAAAAAATGGCTGGAAAAAATAAATCTGTATCATTTATCCATTTGATCTTTCATTCAAAATATTGGCAAAAATCTAAACTTTCATTGAAGTAAAAGAATAGAAAGTGGGGTGGAAATCACATTATGAAATAAATGTTTATCTCCAAAACACGTTGGCCACAATTATAGGTACCCTTTTATTAAATACTTTTTGCAATCTCCTTTTGCCAAGATAACAGCTCTGAGTTTTATCCTATAATGCCTGATGAGTTCGGAGAGCACCTGACAAGAGATCAGAGACCATTCTTACAGAATCTCTCCAGATCCTTCAGATTCCCAGATCCATGTTGGGGCTTCTTCTCTTCAGTTCACTCCACTCATCAGGTCTGGGACGGTCATGGCAGAAGCTTCATTTTGTGCTACTTAACACATTTTTGTGTTGATTTTGATGTTTGTTTTGGATCGTTGTCCTGATGGAAGATCCAACCACGGCCCATTATACGATTTCTAGCAGAGGCTGTCAGGTTTAGATTTTTTATCTGTTGGTATTTGATAGAATCCACGATGCCATGCATGCATCTGAACAAGAAGTCCAGGACCTCCAGCAGAAAAATATGACCACAACATTAAAGATGGTATATTAAATTGTGCACATGGGGTACTTTTTATCCTTGTGTGCACCAAACCCATCTTGCATGTTTGCTGCGAAAAAGCTATTTTTTAGTTTCATCTGACCACAGAACCCTGTGCTGTTTGAAGGTCCAGTCATGTCTGACAACTGAATTAGCTGGGGTTTGTTTTTGGATGAGCAAGGAGGATTTTTCTTGAAAACCTCCCAAACAACATGTGGTGATGTAGGGGTTGTTCAATTTTTTTTTAATAGGCTTTCTGAACCCAAGACTCAACTAATCTCTGCAATTCTCCATCTGTGATCTTTGGAGAGTCTTTGGCCACTCAAACTTTCATCCTCACCATGCATTAAGACAATATTGACACACGTCCACTTCCTGGCAGATTTGTAACATCTTTAGTTGATTGGAAGTGCTTAATTATTGCCCTGATGGTCAAAATGGGGATTTACAATGCTTTAGCTATTTTCTTACAGCCACTTTCTATTTTGTGATGCTCAAGAATCTTTTGATGCACATCGGAACTATATTCTTTGGTTTTACTCATTCTAATGGATGATTAAGGGAATTTGGCCTTTGTGTTTCCCCATATTTAAGTCATGGCTGGACAATTTCATGTTCCTAGTCACCCTGGTGTGCAAAAAAAAAGGTAAATATGAATGGGAATATACTTAAGAGATATTTTACTCGTAAACAATTCTAGGGGTACCAATAATTGTGGCCAACTTGTTTTGGAGAAAAACATTTATTTCATAATGCGATTTCCCCTCCACTGTCAATTATTTTACTTCAATGAAAGGTTCGATTTTTGCCAATTTTTTGAATGAAATATCAAAAGGATAAACGATGCAGAATTATTTTTTACAGCCATTTTTCATCATATTTACCAGGGGTACCATTAATTCTGAGCACGACTGTATATATATAATTTTTTATCTGACTTAGCTAGTTGAAAGATTTGTTGCAGTTTTCCACTACAGGAAATACTGTGCTATATTTAACACAGTTGTATGTTATGAAACCACAATGAGGTTTCGATCTGGCATGAAAACAGATTGATCGACACTCGGAGATTTGGTGTTAGATTTTTCTTTTCGCTATATTAAACCTTAAGACCCTTTGTTACAGATAGAGCAAACCAAAAATGCACTTGAACATAAATACATCACGAGTATTAATTTTTAATATACCAAAATAATGAATGACTAGAAAGATTAGGATTCATTTGGTGTTTTCATTTCCATTTGGTAATACATCAATGGAATAAAGTTCTATACATTAATTTCCAATGTGATGGCTCACTGTGCTTTAACAGCTGAGTAGATGACTGTAGAATTCCTCTCCAACACCTGTAGATATTGAGATATAGCCTACAAGCTTAAAGAGTGTATTAACAATAAATCACAAACATATATAGAACATCATTAGCAAATCAAAATAATGTTCAAAAAAATTATATAAAAAAGGGGGTTTCATAGCTGACCTCTGAACTTGCATGACCGGTTTTAAACCAGCTGTCATCTCCTGGAAAATTAATCAAAGTCATAGATTTAACACACTATAAAGAACACAAAGAGGTCAATGTGAACTTCCATCCTGCCTCACCCTGACTAGATCCTGCAAACGTCACTGAAGCATAATGGATGTCCTCATCTTCTTGTGATTTTAATCCAGTGACATGAACTTCATCTATCGAAACAATACGACAATATCCCTCATTTCAAATCTCATTGCAATCATAAAAATTATACATTATAAACATTGACACGGACACATAAAACATGCAAAACATTTTAAGATATGAATTAAAGTTTATTTTTGAAACATGCACTGTAGTTGTTTATAATGGGATTAAGTTCTCAAAAATCAACCCCTCTTACCCTCATCAAGATGTGCAGATAAGCTAATGTCCCTTTAAGGCAAATCAGTTGGCTTGGCTGCCAATTTATTAACTTTTTTTTTTAAGTAAAAAAAGGTATACAAGAACAACTACAATCTCCTTAAATGTCCCAGTATTGGCCTAAATCATGATAAAATCTGTTTCTTTCAGGCTTATCGAGCTAATAATCATGCATATAGGCTACAAAAACCAGGCTAATGTCTCTTTAAAAGGTCAATTCGCTTTTGTAACTGAAAATCACAACAATTATCCAGCTGTCACATTGAGTGTAACAATTTGTCCCGTTTATTTTTCTATGGAGCATCTTCTACTCCTCCTACTGTCTCTGAGATCAGCTCACCTGTTTTTCGCTGACGTTTAAAAACTAAAAGTCCCAGCAGCAGAATCAGCACAGTGCCAGCACACACCACGATGATCACGATCTGTAGATGACTTTCCTGTGTCATGATGTCTTCTGCAGAAACATGTGGAGTCAGATAATACACCAACACTGCCCAGCGTCATGACTACACTGTGACAATTCACTATTTGTATGCTAGTACGCTTAAAATATACAATCTAATTCTGAGTTAAGTGTGAAAAAAATACTGTAAAGTAATGGTTAAAAGATATTACCTTGGTTTGTTACGGTTGGGGTTCCTGATGATGTAACTGGAGCATTAGTAGTTGATGAGGAAAGACTGATTGTTATAGGAGCCAGAGCTCTGAGTGTATCCTCAGTAAAAACTGCACACTGCCAGTGCAGCGGGTCTGTTTCATTGTTGGACAGATTCACTGTGAGTTGTAACTTGCTCTTTTTCTCAGTCATAATTTGCTGTTTTCCCAGCACTCCTCTGTTCCCCTCCATCCTGAGCCAGACCAGCTTCACTGAATCAGTCACTTCAGAAACCTCACAGGTGAGAATCACTGACTGATTCCTCAACACACCATCAGGGGGCTCCACTGTGACTGACATCAACAACAACATCAGTGACTTTTTAAATGCACTGAACAAATGTACTGATGAGCAAAATGTAGCTGAAAAATCAATGTATTTATTTTGATTGATTGATTGATTGATATTTGCTAACCTCTGATGGTGAGAAGCATTGTGGTTGTATAGGGAGTATTTTTATCATTTGTAATACACTTGTATGTCCCACTATAATTAAAGTTCACAGGTGAGATGTGAAAGATAAAAACTTGACTATTGTATGTGGTTGAAGAAAGTCTTCCTGGTTTAATTGGTCCTTTTACTTGAACTTCTCTTCCTTTTTCAACTGCTATCAGATCAGTCTGTGAATTAAACATCGGCTGCCAGGTCCACTTCCATCTATGGTATTCCTTTTTAGACTTGCAGATCAGTGATACGTCACTATTATTAGAGCTTTGTCTGTAAATGGTATTCATTTTATTATTTCCATTATATGAATCTGGAAAGACAATAGGTAACATGGTGAATTTCAGTGGATACATCTCAGTACATTTTAGTTTTAAAAAGCACCATCTTTACGCCTAAATATATATTTTTTAATTTGAGACGACTTCTGCACGTTTAACTTAGTATTCTTAGTGAAAATATTATTATTTAGGCATACACCATGGATTTGATATAAAAGAATATACTTACTTGAACTGACATTAAGTGTGTGAATCCTAACCGTTGTTACTCTTCCATCTTCCATCAATCTACAGTAATATTTGCCCTGATTGTGTTCATCAACGGTGTGTAAGATGATGTAGGCAGAGTTGTTGTACAGTAGAGTGGTGTTGGATGTTTGTTCTCCATCTCTCTCCCACTGCAATGTTGAGGATTCAGACAGGAGAGAGACCTTGCATCGCAAAGACACATCAACGCCACACTGAACTTTTAGAGAAATTAAATTAAAACAGTGAACAAATATGCGGGTCCCTACAACACAATATTCAAATTCCTTTATGATTTGGATATGGGTTAATCAATCACATCATTATAGTCACAAGCATATAATATTTACTCATGACACAAGTTCAAATGACAGTTGAACAGGATATGTTGAGTTTTCTAAACCTAATCATAACTGACAAGTTTCTGGACAGAATCAACTTAATAATAAAAGAAAGCATGACACTTTAAGGTCAGGTTTGTAAAACTCACCTTCATGAGATTTGCAATAAACCCCACTTCTCAACATTAAAATTAAAACGGAGATAATATGCATTATGTTTTGTTCAGTCTTATTTTGGAGAAAGAGGAAATGAAAGTAGGCTAGGTAGGAAATGTAGTGTGCTGTTCTTTTTTTGCCTTTAATATATAACTTTTGACTTTACATTTTAAATAAAATAAACAAAAGAATACTGACCTTTTGACTGTTTGGGTCATCTGAGGTAGGCCTACCTTTTTGGCATACTTTGGATATTTGAGAACAGGATCACGAAAAATGGCACATAATACATTTTTAGATAATGTAACATTGTTTAAGTCTGTGTTGTTCATAAGTCCACAGTTAGCTTACATTTCAGTTTACAAGTATATGTGTGTCTTTCAGATGTGGTAGTACTCTTTATCCTAATGCTTAGATAATATCACACTTTGGCCATTACAATTGAATGACTATTGCACACAGCTGCTGTGTCCTCAGGTGCTTCCGTCTTCTAGATCATCACAGCGTGTTGACTGCAGCTGCCCTCTGGTGATGTATCAATAATTACATTTTCAAAGAGCACATCTCTGATTTTTTTTTTTACAGGGCTGTGATCAAAGTAAAAAGAAGAAGAGAGAACAGCATTTCACACATTCTAAAATGGATAAAGATCCTTGAAACAGTCTCTCTCTCTCTCTCTCTCTCTCTCTCTCTCTCTCTCTCTCTCTCTCTCTCTCTCTATATATATATATATATATATATATATATATATATATATATATATACACGAGAATATATTAATCTAAGAATACACGTAAATATATTATTTAAAACTTTCCTCAGTTTTAACTACATTTATATAAATTGAAGTAAGTTGTAATTATTTTAGTAGAGCCTGGTGCACTGGCGAACAAATAAACCCGTTTTCTACTCTCGCGATATCTGGCTGTTGATCTGTGAGACACTGGAAAAAGAAAATATCAATGGCGACGTCCATAGCACTGCTCAGTCTTATTTCAATTTACATGGTATTATTTATCAAATGAGTACAGTCGAGGCTAAAGTTCGTTCGTCAGACAAGAATTAACGGACCGCAACTTTGATTCTGAGTGTTTAGCGCGATATTTTACCGGCACAAAAAGACAGCGGCTGATATGACATACAGGTCAGCTCGCATCTGTCTCTGTGAGTTCCCATGAAGACACGTCACGCAACTTGAAAGACAAATTAAGAAATGTTATGTTATTAAAAATGTCGTTGAACATAGTGATACATTAATATTGAAAAAAACGATAATGTTGTAAAGTTCGATTTTTAACTCCGTTTTTTACTTTTTGAATTCTATTGTCAAACCGTCAGTTCATTCATTTATGTAGGTTTATTACAAAAAAAATAACTACTCTCTCCTCATCAGTAAACTCCGGTGTCCTGACATTCCATCCTACCCGTCAGATTGTCCTACCAGGCTTACTGCGCATGCGCACATCAATATTGCGTCATTTTTGTCACGCTGAACAACACGCCCATAATTTTTTACTACTTGCGTGAGAACTTCTTCATCTGAGGTAAGTTTTTCACTGTTTATGTTATTTTTTATTATATAAAGATACATAGAAACACATTCAAACAAAGCCAGCTAGCACCATTGATCAAATTAGCATTTTTCATGAAAACATAGGCTAGATATAGGCGGGGTATATGATTTGATTGTTTGGTGTAAAATATAAACACACACAATTATGTCAAAATGTCCGTTTTTTCGAGTGTCCTCATAAGATCAGTTTTAAATTAATTAAATATAGTATAAAATGATCGTAAAGAGTGTGAGGCGTGTGAGATCCGCGTCTCTCAAATCCGCGTCTCTCTCAGCATTGGCAGGTCTTAAGTGACAGCAGTTTTCATTCATAAAAATACTCCATTAAAGAAATATTTAAAATATATACTCTATATTGTTTTTTCATTAATTTGGAGATCAACTGAAATTATTACATTATAAAATATAATACATGTATATATATATTTTTTGTAATTCCAATTAATCACATAAAAAATTGATTAATCTAGTTACACCCCCCCCCCCCATTGATTTACAGCACTATATATATATATATATATATATATATATATATATATATATATATATATATTTATTACCTTTTATATTATATTATATATATATATATATATATTAACTAAATTCTAAATTCTAAAAAAAGAAAAGAAAAGAAAGAAAAAGAAAATCACAAATATATATATATATATATATATATATATATATATATATATATATATATTTGTGATTTTCTTTTTCTTTCTTTTCTTTTTTTAGAATTTAGAATTTTGTTATTTAAATTAAAAGGTAATTTTTCTTTTCATATTTTCAGATTCAATATTGTTTTAAATGTACTTATTTACATATATATTCATCTCTTTTATGTTCAGGTACAGTGTGAGAGCTGCAATAGATAGGCACATTTTAAATGTTGCAACCTCAGTAGCCTAAATGTGTTTATGTGCAAAAAAAGTGTAGTATAGTTGTATGAGTGTATACAGTAGAGTGCATGTCCCTTTAACATTTGCATTGATAACAGTCTGCAGCACAGTGTTGTCTTATTAAGTTCATATTGTTAATAAATTATTGTTTTGTTTTGTATTGTGACTCTATGTTGCATGATTTTGAATTGTATAATGAATTTGATTAATAATCTCTTTTCTATATTGATATGCTTGATTATAAATTATCTCAATAACTAATTTTATTTCAATTTACATAATCAATTTACATTATCATCTGTTTTAGGGTAAATTTGTAACATCTGTCCAGGGACTACAGATTGAAAACGTTGACTGTCAAATCATACTATCTGTTTATTTTTCTGGTAGGACAATGATGAAGTATTTTGCACCGTAAAATCATTCTACCTGTTTTTATTTCATACTGGTAGGACAATCTGATGAGGTATTTTGCACCGTAAAATCATCCTACCCGTTTATTTCATAGGACAATCTGACGAGGTAATGTTACTTTGCACTGTAAAAACATCCTACCTGGTCTAATAAGAATCTTCGGCTAAGGTACTCTAAATTATTTTATGTAGTCACAGACGCAAAGCAGAAACGCGTAGTAGGATTTTACGATGTGGTAGGATGAACCGATAGATATGGCTATAATGTTGCGCTACGGTAGGAAAATCTGACAAGGTAGGACGGATCGACAGAACACCGGCACATTCGGACATTGTGTAATATGATGTCTTTACAAATCCGCTTTTGATGCCCAGTATTTTACTGCGGTCGATGGTTTCAACTAACGTTAGCTTTCTGTCCGTTTCTTTGTACCAAAGTTTTTGTATCATTTTTTAATGATGACGTAAATGAATCAATGGGATCTATTAATGTAAACAAATAGTTAAAAGAATGGATTTATGATCACTTTTCAGTGTTGGTGTAAATCAGGGTGCCCCGTCCTGTTCCTGGAGATCTACTGCAGAGTTCAGATCCAACCAACCTGTCTGTTTTACGAAGTGCTCACGAAGATCTTAATTAGCTGATTCAGTTATATGTAATTGTGTTGGATCAGGATTGGAGCTGAACTTTGCAGGAAGTTAGATCTCCATGAACAGGATTGGGCACTACTGGGGTCTTATTTATAAAACGGTGAATCCTTACTATCTAGTGTACGTGCGCCCGAAAGCCAAAAATGGCGTAGCCTACACAACAAAATATTCAGATTTATAAAACCGTGCATAGGGCTACGCCAGAACCATTTTTCTCAAGCTTTTCCACTGGCCAAATAGTATTTTTAATTGATTTCTATTTTTAATGGAAACAGATAAACCTTTGTTATTTGCACACAACTATTTTATTAGACAATCTGCTATTATCAAGCAATTATTTCTGTAGTTAAAACATTAAAACAGCACGCCAGAGGAAGTGTTCAAAAGCATTGCATCCACAACAAATAGGCCTATTTCTATTTATTGAATATAAAAAAAAGTTGTAACTTCTCAGTAAAGATTTCATGTAGTTTTTGTTTAACTCCATTAATGGGAATGTTTAATCTAAATGTTTATCAGAAGTAAAACATAATGTTTAAGAAGGGATATTTGATAGGCTTGGTGAGTGAAATTATATTTTATTATCTTTCTGTATATGTATCATTTTCTTTAGATTTTCTGACGCTCGTATGCGTCAGGAGTGGCGTACGCCTCTTTCAGGGCCTGTTTTGTGCATACGCAACGGATATAAATGAGGCCCCAGGTGTACAACAAAGTGGCTGTGACGTCTTCCCTGCACCACTCAGACTATTATCATGGTCACTATTGGTTTGTCCCGCCTCTTGCTTGTAATGTCCAGTGATAAATAACTCTTCTCTTGCAGAATTTTCCTCTGAAGATTTGCTTTGAAGTCACAGTGAAGATGGCTTGCAGAATGTTCGAAGATAAACAGCATGCCTCCCTATATCAAAAATATCGATTTGATCCACCTGATGAGCTGAAGGAGCTTATTCTTCAGTATCTGGACAAAAAGGTAATATTATTGTACATTTTGAGCGAAACAATCTGCCATGTTTGTCCACGGTATTGTGTGCATGACAGCTGAATGTTTGTCTGGTAACTAAGGCCTCTAAATATTCATTAACACGTACTATTATATGGCCGTAATAATACATAATATAAATTTAGATAAGATACCATAGCACCTCCAAAGTCATACAGTAAAGAAGCTTATGTTACATAACCTATGCATATTTATTCTCTCATATAATGTTATAAAAAAATTTATGAAATATAAAAACATGCTTCACAGAAAGGAAAGCCCCATCAGCTGGCCGTGGATTTAGGCTGCGGAACAGGGCAGAACTCTCGTTCGCTGACACCATATTTTCAGCAGGTGGTGGGCATTGATGTCAGTGAATCTCAGGTGGAGGAAGCAAGAGCAGTGCCAGGGTTCCCTAACCTCAGCTACAGGTCAGTAAAGCATGTTTCTACTCTTCCTTAACAAACAACTCATTCTTGTCCCATCTCTTCTTTACACTGATTGTGCAAAAGATATGGAACAACGCACCTTTATATCTTTGTATAACCTTGAAAGAACAAAATTAGGTCTTTGAGACACAACATTGTGCAATACAATGCTAACAGATTACTGTGGTCTAGCCCTATCATGTTTATCATTAACAGAGTTGGCACTGCAGAGAAGCTGCCGTTCCCAGATGGCTCGGTGGATCTGCTGACAGCTGCATCTGCGGCTCATTGGTTTGACATTGAAGGTTTTATAAAGGAGGCTGTACGTGTTTTGAAGCCTCATGGCTGCCTTGCTCTCTTTGGCTATGGAGACAATATGAAAATGCACCATGAGTCCTGTGGTGATCGACTTAATGACATATATGAGGAAGTAAGCATTTACCAGAACTATGTACTGTATATATGAATTGAATATGAGTACACAGAGCTGATTTAATACTAAATGATGTAACAAACTGACACTGTTTAATATTTAAATACCAAAGCTTCAGCTTACTGAATGCATGTTTATCAAATTTGAAATTTAACTGCTGCAATGTGCTCACAGAATAGAGATAACTGCACTCTGATATTAATTTATCCTGCTAGGTAAAGCAAATTCTGCTGCCCTACACAAGCACTAGGGTAACTGGGGCCAACAGTAAGCTAAAGGACTTATTTGAAGCCATACCCTTCCCAGATAAAGAGAGGTAAACCAGAACACTGCACTGTAATGAATAATTAACCTTCTGTGTCAAAATGAGCCTCTACACAAATCTGCTTATCACATTTGCTTTCTTTTGTATAGTTACATTTGTGTTTAAAATGAAACATATTTTGTCTATACATTATTATGTTAAAATAACATTATCTTTTACATATTTTATTTTAAATAATGCCATCTTTGAAATGATATGAGTTGCAGTTGTGGTTTCTGATACCTTTGTAATATTCGGTTGTGTCTTTGTAAGGATCGAAATAATTCCAATAAAGCTGCAGCTGAGCATCAAGAACATAACTGGTTTTATTCAGACGTTCTCCATGTACCAAGCCTATCTGAGAGCCGATCCAAAAGCTGCAACTGCGCTGTTGGAGAAAACTGCATCACGGTAATTACTTCTTTCTCTAAAACTTCAGCACTTCATTCTTTCACTATCCTGTAGCATTTATGGTTTGCAACACAAAATTGTACTGCAAGTTTCTCTTTGAGGAAACAATGTTAATTAATTTTTTCAAAATATTCGATTACGCTAATATGGATTTTGTCCTTTATATGATATTGATATGGTATATTTAACTGTCACTTATTCTGTTCCAGTATTCTAGATGAGTTGAAAGTGTCATCAACCGAGGCCAAAGTTGACTTTATAATGGAGTACTTCTGTGTGCTTGCATGTAAACCTGAGTGACACATGACTCAGTCACATGACCCACCACTCCTGTACTAATTCCAGGTGTTTATCTAATGTAGTTCCTACATAAGTTTGAATCTTACTTCGTCAATCAGGTTGTTAACAAATCTGTGAGCTTACAAACACAATATTTTTTTTATAATTTCACATGAAATATTTTGAAAATATAAACCACTTAGTTTTTCACTATGTATTATGATGTTGCACAATGTGACTTTAAAGTAATTTACTCTAAAAAAAGCATGCATTAATATAATGTTGTTAAAAAAAACAATAAAATCAATGTTTTAGTTACATTTTTTGCAGTTGTGTAGTTTGTTCACATGAACAGTAAACATTCCCTGGATGTCACAGAAATATTTACTCCAATCTAGGTTTTGTAAAAATTTAAATAAATCTTTCCTAACACCCACACTTCACCTGAAGCCTTTTTTTTTTATCTCAGTGTTGGGGGTAATGCATTACAAGTAACATCAGTTATGTAATCTGATTACTTTTTTTAATGCATTTAAAAAAATCAATGTACTTTTTCAGTTACTTTTTCAAATAAGTAACGCAATTTACTTTGTTTTCTCATTTATTTACTGACACCTCTCCTGTCCCCATGTTGAGAGAAATCGGGAGTAAGAGGCAAATGTGTTGTGTTCACTCTGTGAACATGATGGTTATTGTAGTTCTAGATGAAACGTGAACATGCATTTACTCATCTCACTTGCGCAAAAACAGATTCAGTATTCCTCAAAATAAATAAAAACACTGAAATGCAAACTCAATATTACACAAAACTGAAATAATTAAATATGTTAAATAATATATCATTTATGTATTTAATCTCGCTATATTAACCAATATCATTGCTGTTGACCTTCGGTGATCCAATACAATCATACTTGAAAGCAAAAAATGACTTTAGTTTAACGCGTTTGTGTGTGTGTGTGTGTGTGTGTGTGTGTTTATATGTATGTATATATATATATATATATATATATATTGCTGACTAGTGTTGAACTTTTTTCTCATGAGTCACTTCACTTTCGGTGTGAAAGGCCAAAAATACATCTTGCCAAAAAAGGCCAGGCCAGGTGAGAAAAGCCAACGCAAAAGTAACATAATTCATCACTTTCCATAAAAAGTAACTAAGTAATGCAATTAGTTAACCTACTTTTTAGGGAGTAATGCATTACTTTTAAAAGTAACTTTCCCCGACACTCCCTGTTCATCATCTTCAATATCAACATCTACAGATTGGTTGAGCATTATTATCTCCATTTTTCTTAACTTGCCTGCTTACATCACTTGTTTTACAATCTTCTGATTTTAAACTAACCAGAGATGGCTTTCAAAATGACTGTAGGGATTACTGTACTGTACTCCCTGCTCTGATTTCAATGTGAATATTTTACTTCTTCCTCCCAGCATGACATCTAGTTAGCCTAGAAACCTTTGATCCCATTCTGCTCACTGCAAAGGAGATGTTCATTAACCTTGACAGGACTTGTAGTATTCTACTGCACAGTGAATGAGCTAAAACCTTCTGTGTGTGAGCCACAAGTCCTCATTAGCAAACTGAGCACATAATGGTTAGCCAAAAGGAATGTTTTAAACAGCTTTGCACTTTTGTCACAGTTGATATTGTGTCAGCGTGTGAAGAAATAAGTAGAACCTGAAACCCGAGATGACTCCTCCCCGTTGTTTCCCAGCCTTTCCCTCAAGTTAGCATACTGACTGTTCAAATCTCTCCATCTTTCTGATTTGAGAGGCTGTACAGCTGTCCGAAAAATGGCTGTACGTTTGTTTGAGGGTAAAGAACATGCAACCTCTTACTGGAAGTACAGAATTTCTCCTTCTGAAGAGCTCATCAGCAAGGTTTTACAATTCCACACGAGTAATGTAAGACTTTTGTCATGACTGTTCGTTCATTCATTAGCCTGCCATATAAGCCATTTTATTTACATTTGGACATATTGCACACTTTACTGTATTTTCTCAGAAAAATGCATCCAATGACCTGGCAGTAGATGTTGGTTGTGGGTCAGGACAGGGAACATTGCTCTTAGCACCTCATTTTATTCGTGTGGTGGGAACAGACATCAGCCCAGCTCAACTGGAGATGGCGAGGAAACATGTCAATATTCCAAATGTCTCTTACAGGTACTGGCAAACAGCTTGTCTTTGTGTAGATAAATTAGCTGTCACATTTACCTTTCCATCAACCACACATTCATCAACACACAACACTTTGCTTTAAAAATAATGCAGACACATTAAGGGTATGTATCCCTATGGGGGGGTGGCGGGGGAGAATCTGCGTGCATATGGTGACGCAAAAGTGTGTGAAATTTGATGTATACACTCCAGGTGGCTAGGTGGCAATGTGAAGCACTGCCACACAACAACACCAAGTCTGCATGCCTGTGTAAAACCTTCCTTCTACTTCTCTCCCTAGTAGCGCAAATTCAAAACACAACATGGCCAGAGCCCTTCTATGGAGAGCCTGGTCACTCCCTATGAAGTCCTATTGTACCAAATTTTGGTTGTAGTTCCACCATAGTTCCAAAACTATGAAAATGAATGGGAGTCTATGGAGCTAGACGGCTAAATTAGTCTCTTTCACCTGATTGCCGTTGAGAAATCTCAGATTTGATTGTAGGTTTTGCCAGTTCAACATGGGTTATAGGTCGAAAGTTGAATGAACGAGTACTTATGTCCTTTCGATTTCTTACAGGTTGAGTTGTTGTTGCCCATAACACGGTAGCATTCTGTTAATGATGCTGATTGGTCAGTGAAGGACATTACGACCAGAGATACCGCTTGATGGCATTGTGGCATCCGAAGTGGGACCAGAATGTTAAGAACTTTAGTTTTACAAAAACTCTTCTAGCACTTCTATTTACCTGTGTCAGCTGTGATGTCGATGCCTCGAGAGAAAAGAAGTGCAGAGCGCGAAAGCACCAAAGTGACTGAAGGATCGCCGTAAAGCAGTAAGACATTTTAAAAGACTTTTTAAAGCAAATAAGTGACTAAAAAATCTAACACCCAGCAATGTGTAATTTATTTACATCTTCTTTCGAATACAACATTCAAATTACTAGACAAAAATTATATCCTGAGAAAAGTGGATTTTGAGGGGTATAGCTCCATAGACCTCCATTCATTCTGCAGTCCTGTGAGCGCCCTCATATGGAACCATAGTGGAGCTGCAACCAGTTCAGAAGCCGGAAGTTTACTGAGAGTGGAAGTTTTCCCCTTATTAGCGAAGCAAACAGCAAAAGCTGACAATTTTGTCTGCACAGACGAGGAGGTGGCGCATGCCTGTGACGTAAACACGTACGCGACGAGAGCCACCGTGAGCAGATCGGTGCCTTCACTGTCTAGCAGACTTTTGCGTTTTTACACTTTAGACGAGACACCCCTCGCTGCAGCCTGTAGCACGATAAGGTATGGATGGTCCAATAGACCCCTTTTCAGTTGGTAAACATGGTGATGTTTTTTTTGTGGACGAAGAGTAGGTGGTGGCAGAACGATCCCTCTGGCCGCTTCCCTAACGTTAGTATGCAAGTTTTGTTTGCTTGTTTTTTAACAATAACTGGAGAAAATCCGATTTTATCTTAATGTGCAAGGTCACTCACTGTCCAGGACCGCGATTGTTATTTGCAAAAGTTCATTTTAACGGACGGAACCAGATTGGCTGACCCGTAGCCGTTACACGCTCACTCAATATGGACGATCTGACAGGATTAACGTTAACGTTACCTCGGTTGAGTGGCCTGACTTCTACACCTACCTTATAGAGAAACCGAGTGTAAAGAGAAACTGAGGGCATATAAATCTTTAGATGACTATAACTATGTGGTTATGAATGGTCACGTACAAGACTTGTGTGGTACGATCCGCAGTTCTGCCTAGCCAGCACCAAGAAGACGACAATGTAAAGAGTAACTTTACAGTGCAATTTTAATGATGTGAATATTTTCTAGAAATAAAAATTCCAGATACAGCATACATTGATTCTTGCAACCAACAACACAACAAGATGACATTTAATAATAATAATAACAGTTTAAGCTCCATATTATGTAGCCGAATCTGTGCTGGTTTGTATTGGCCGCCTGCAGTTTTCCCTTCGTTTTGCCTCCAGGCAGCTAGCGCCGTGACGTAACTGTGACGTCGGCTCGAAATTGGTCTATACGTAGTGGATGGAGCCAGGTGTGTTTTGGTGACGTCATAGATGCGCAGAACCGATCTCTGGGTTATAATTCGCATGCGCTGGTCTTAATTGACATGTATGCTCAATATTGTACTGAGATGATGTTCTAACCTGTGTAGTAGTTGTACTGTTAAATAGTTATTTTTATTGTTAAAAAGTAATTATTGATGAATAAGTAATTATTTACGTAAATGCGATGCTTAAGTTATCCGAGTTTCACTCTACACAGAGTGAGAAATAAAAAAAGTAATTGCGTGATATAAAGTCGCAATTGTGTGTTATTAGGTCAGATTTGCGTGATATAAAGTCGCAATTGCGTGTTATTAAGTCAGAATTATAAGATATAAACTTGCAATTGCGAGAAATATACTTGAAATTCTGACTTTTTTTCTCAGAATTGCATTATATCGCAATTCTGACTTTATAATACGCAACTGGGAGATATAAAGTCAGAATTGCATGATATAAAGTCGCAATTGCGTGTTATAAAGTCAGAATTGTGAGATATTAAACTATTGAGGTAATAATAATAATAATAATTTTTTCCCTTCCATTTGACTTTATTACTCGCAATTTCGAATTTATATCTCACAATTCTGAGAAAAGATGTCAGAATTGGGAGATAAACACTCGCAATTATGTGTTATAAATTCAGAATTATCATGCGAGATGTAACGTAAGCTTGCAATTGTGAGAAGTCGCAATTATTTTTTAAAATGTTTTATTCTGTGGTGGAAAAGAGCTTCCATACTCAAGTGACCATTTATATTTAGGGCCCAAGCCTTGAAAAGGCGAAGGCCCTATTGTTTTCCTTAGGCAAATTAGGAAAATTATTATTTTACTACCTTTTTGGCACTTTTGGGGCCCTTAACGTGCTCGAAAACTCTTGAAACTTTGTACACGGGTCAGAACCCGCGGCCATCAGAGCAGGGCTGAAGCTGGTGCCCGTGCGTGGCAGGGGGGCTCGACAGCGCCCCCTGGAACGGGGTCCGAAAACTTGGTCCATAAATCAAACACGCTTGCATGTAATAATATGAAACTCAGTACAAGGCGAAAGCCCTATTATTTTCCTTAGGCAAATTAGGAAAATTATTATTTTACTACCTTTTTGGCACTTTTGGGGCCCTTAACGTGCTCGAAAACTCTTGAAACTTTGTACACGGGTCAGAACCCGCGGCCATCAGAGCAGGGCTATATATATATATATTATCATCTGAATGATAAATAACTTATTTCTGTATAAAATAAAAATTTCCTCATAATCCAGACCAACCAGAGCGCACTATTCCTACAACATAATCAGTGCTGAAGCGGAACTACCAGAGCCGTTCGGCAGATAGCGAGCAGATGCAGCATATGTGTTGTATCGAGGCAGGGTCAGGCCAGGGGAATCCATTTGCAGCTTTTTATTAAGAATGGTCAAGACAGGCAGGGTGAACAATGGCAAACAGGGTAAAACAGAAAAGGTAGAGACAAACCAGGTTGACAGGCAAAGGACAACAGACCTCCAGATAAATACTGGGCTTCTGGATTTACACATTTAAGTGCTGCAAAACATATTGACCTAAAAATTATTCTAAATTTAAATGATCTCATATATGTGGCTATTGTGGTTCACGATCATAGGCCCTGTCCCCAAATGGCACACTTTATATGAATTTTCGGTCTTGTGTACTTATTTCATGTGTCTGTTAAATCCATGAGACCGTAGGCTGTCTCATTTTTCATTTTAGGTTTCAGACGGTTGCTCACGCATACTTTGTGGTTGATATGTGCCCTCGATGCGCACTTTTGCAGAGCTCACACTGATACAAGCTCTACAGCACACTTCTTTTCAACAGTCAAAGCGAGGTTACGTTTTTGCACGTCGTGCACAATAACCCTAAAAGCACCGGGGTGGCGGCTTGTTTATATATATATATATATATATATATATATATATATATATATATATAGCTGCGAGCAGCGATGAAGGGCCAAAGCTGGCGGGACAGCCACCCCGGTGGTTGAAGGCACCGGGGTGGCGGTGCCACCGGCTTGGGCCTGCAATCGCTGCTCGCAGCTATATTTAACTTTATTCTTCTTAGTCAAAAGCACGTGCGATTGTTCACAAACTTTCTACTAGTTACTCAAACTCTCTACACTGCGTTCACACTGCATAGGCTTAATGCTCAATTCCGATTTTTTGAAAAAAATTGATTTATTTGCAAGGCCGTTGGCATTTCCAATTAAATGCGACCTTATGTGATCTCCTGTGTGAAGTGAACGTGAAATGACCCAGAAGTGACCCGCATGCGCAGAAGAGTACTCAACGGTCAACGACGTCTCTTGTTGTTTGTGGAAGTAGCTAAACATGGATGTCAACAGTTAATATTAATTAAATCAGAAACCTCGCTTCCCTTCCATTGACTGGGCTCAGCATCGTCCGCCATAGTTGTTGTTTATCTTCTCATTCCCGCCTACTTCAACGCAGAATTATGACGTTTGCCGCATATCAATGACGTGGATACATGTGACCTCGCCGTTCAGATTGAAGTCCCATTTCAAAAGATCGGATACATATCGGATTTGGACCACATACCCAAGTGGCCTTGGGTAAGGCACATTTGATCAAATATTTTTACGTTTTCACCCGCGAGCTTTCTCGTGTAAACAGGGCCAGTATCCTGTCGTTTTACTACAAAAGGAAATGTTAATCTGGGGATTTGTGCAATATGCCTCAGAAATTGTGCTGGGAATTATGGTCTATTCATTGTGGAACTGGGCCACTATGGCATTTCTGTCACAATGGATCAAACACACCACTGCATATATGCACAAAAATGTCAAACTAATCAAGGAGGAATATTATCAAACTTGCCTTGAGTTTTTTTAATGACATTTTATTAATTTATTCCTTTAGCAGATTATTTTATTAGTGACTTGTGTATAATTTACATATATACATAGCCTATATATAATTGCAAAGCATTTATATAGCCTACATCATGATGTTTGTTGTACTGCCTTTATGATTTTTTTTTTATTATGATTTTTTTTAATAAAAGAGTGTTGTTTCCTGACAGGATGATTCTCTTTACTGTTTTACAGCTATGATAATCATTAATGAGTCATTAATTGCAATTTAAATATATTTGATTTCAGTGTCTGTAAAAAAGTTAGTTTATTTATTTAGGGGTGAAATAAATCATGATTATACCCTTGATTTTGTTCTCTTCATGAGTTTAACCCATAGTATGCTACTCTTTTCACTTATTTGAAACACAAAGGGAGAGTCCGGCTGAAGAACTGCCTTTTGAAGATGGCTCTGTAGATCTTGTGACGGCAATGTCTGCATTCCATTGGTTTGACCATCCACGTTTTCTTCAGGAGGCTCACAGAGTGCTTAAACCTCATGGCTGCCTCGCACTTCTTAACTACACCATGGACATGGAGCTCAGCTATGGAGACTGCTCAGAGACTTTAAACCACATCTGTAATGAGGTATAGGAATCATAATAATTAAGATTTCTGACTTGTAAATGCTTGTCAACTGTCTGAACATTTCTGTGTGTGCCACATATACTGAGGACATTTTAGAAGCTCTTTAAAATGATGTGAAATTTTCAAATGACCAATAAAAAACACCTGATCTTCTATAAAGTCAGAACAATAAAACATTTACTCAACACACATTGCCCGCCCTATCTTATAGCACTAAGACTAATTAAACTACTAGTTCAGAGATCAAAATAATCATTTATGTAAGCACCATACTTTCATGAAGCCTATTATTTTCACTGAAAAGTCCAAAGTGTTAAACAGTATTTCAATATGGGTCAGACTTATTCTGTACATTTTACACACTTAAAAAAAAAAAAAAAAAGATTCAATGGGGTTCTACAGTATAGGATTCTTGACTCAGTTTTAAAGACTTTATGCCAAAAATGTTCTATATAAGGAGAAATGTCTTAAATGATTGCATAATACGTTATCACCTTTTAATTATCAATTCATAAATTTTAATTAAGATTAAACATTAACTAAAACAAAATTACCTAACAGATGGGAACCTCTAAAAATGTTCTATACTGTATAAGCACCTGACAGAACCCTTTACAGGTGAACCCTTAAGAGTCTAAATGCTGAGCCACTTTATTCCTGAGCTTTGAATCATTGTCATGTTGCGAGACTCACAGGCTGCACTGATGTGCTGTAGCATCTGATATGTTTTGGTCACCCTGATGTGCTGTTTGATATTTTCACTCATAAACAAGTGTTAAAATTTTTGTCTCACAACTGTGTATATATATATATGTCTTATTACAGTTTTATGCAGTGCTACACCCTTTCCGGAACCCTTACTTGGGTCCCAGCTCCCTCGAACTTTACAAGAAAACCTACGACTCTCTCCAGTACCCAGTTAAAGAATGGTAATGCAGTTCTACATTATCCAACTAGCTGTTAAAATGATACTTTTTGTTTACGAACTGCTCCGAGACAAGAAGGTTGAGGATTCAAATGCAGTTTATTGTTCAGAGGGTTATCCAAAGACATAATCCAGAAAACAGGCAAGAGGTCATAAACACTCAGAACGCTCAGAATTGCAGTAGAAACACTAAACAAGACTTCGCAGGGAATAAATGAGAAAACCAGGTTTATAAAGGGTGAGCTAAACAAGGTGATGACACACAGGTGGATGTAATTATGGTTGATGAGTCCAGGCAGAGGATTATAGGGGATGAAGTCCATGATTGAGAGGGAATAGCCCGGGGTGGAGTGCCCTCTGGTGGCAGTCACGGGCACTCTGGTCACTGTGACAATTTTGTAGTTAGTGTAGTAGGTGAAGGCAGTTCAAAGTGCAACCAGTCTTAGCTTTAGAGACTGGAGATGGTTTTATTAAGCTATAATTTTAAGATAAGCTGTTATATTGTGACTATTGCCACAGTTAGGACTTGTTCTGCCTTGAGTACCTTATTGCTTTAATAAAAATGGATGTCATACTAAGGATACAATTTTTAATTTTAATGCTATTAAGCAAATTCATTATGTGTGTCTGACATAACAGATGGTTGCTATGCAGGATCATAAATAAATATAAAAATATAAATAAATAATATCAAATCTATTTATTTATTGTTGATAATATGGCTGGAATGCTGTATTGACCAATCAGAAGCCATTCTGCAACTGTGTTTTGTCTCAAGGCAAGAGGTTTTTTGGGTGAGGAAGCCTGTACCTCTCTCTGGCTACATTGGCATGGTGGAGTCTTCCTCCACTTTCCAGGCACTATTAAAAAAAGACCCAGAAGAGGCCAGACGACTCTCAAAGGACATTGAAAAAAGGTATGAGATATAGAGTTCTCTGCACCTATTCACGATTTAAATGTCAGTAATATACTCCTGTGTGTGTATCACACCATCTCTTTCTTTCTCTTTTCCTCACACTCTCATTTTCCTGTAAAGGCTGTTGTGTACAATGGATGTGATATCCTCGGAGACAGAAGTTACGATGGGAGTCAAATACTTCTATTTTCTAGCCTGCAAGCCAGCAAAATAATGTTTTTCTTTAAATCTTCATTTATATGATTAGTATGATTTCACCTTGTTATTCATTAATATTCCTAATGTGATCAATTAACTGATTAATTTAATTACTGATTTAATTGAAACCATTAGGTTTCATAACCAATAAAAAGTAATGGTAACACTTTACTTAAAGCCTTTATGTATAATGCATTATAAATGTATTCATAATCTATGTTATAATGCATTATAAATTTTAATAAATATATAATGCATTATAACATAGATTATGAATACATTTATAATCTATGTTATAATAATCTATGTTATAATGTATTATATATTTTAATAAATAATTGTACCAATATTTGCAGATTTCTCATTACATCTGAAATAGGTCGTTTGTCATGTGTTTTATTGAGGTATACTTTCTAAAGGTGTACCAATGAATAGATAAATATTATAAAGTATTATACCTGCGGTTACAATTGTTCATGAGACCATACAATGCATTATGAGATGCATTACAAGGCTTAATAATGCATTAAAAATACATTCATAATGAATTATAAAGACTATAAGTAAAGTAATACCAGTAATTTCTTTACACTTTCAATACACATGGGATTTTAATCATTACGGTACTTTCAAGTTAAAAAGTAGTTTTTACCAATATGATTTTGATTAATCTTGATTTTGGAAATGTAATTTAATTAAAAAATCTAATACTAGAAGATTATGTTTATTCAAGTCATTGTCTTTATAAATTGTATATTTAAAGCTGCCGTCGGCAACATTTTTTGATCATATTCAGTGAAATCGACACTATAATCCGACAGAACAACATAAATGCCCAAATGTGTTGGTATGGATAGATAACGTTAGCACTTGTTGGGCAGGTTCGTGGTGCACACGCACTGACGAGCACAAACTCGGTGGGAGGGTATTTGTTGATAGTGGAGGAGGGGCATGAGAGTTGTAAACATTCAAAATGTTGCCTAAGTCCACTCAATCTGCCAGACTTGCTGACTGCAGCTTTAATGTTTTTGAATAAATTACTATACCCGGAAAAAATTCGTCCAGTAATTGACCCATGTACAAGGTGTATTTGAAAGAGCATCCACCAGGGCGCAGTGTTGACTTGATCATGCAGTACCTGAGAGAGAAGCAGCATGTCTACCCAACGTTGTCCATCTGTACTGCTCCCTGGGATGACACGAAATATCAATTCCATGGTACAGTGATTAAACACAAGCTCAATACACAGCTTCAAAACACAATGAAACAAAGTAAACCTTGAGTGACATTTCTGTGTTACGTTACACTTCAAAAGGTTTGCCACAATTCTCTTCAAACAATCCAAATGTTTGCTTGAACCATCCATGTGTGTTTTTTTTTTAACTGCTCGTGTAGTGAGGTCTAATTTAAGCCTTAATTCAGTCAAATGAAAAAACAAAACAAAACATTTTGATTCAATCACAAAACTTTCCATAATGATCTTTTGGGAACGCAGACGTCAGACCATTGTGGTAAGAGTTTGTAGGTGGTTAACCATTGTCATTGTGTGTAGTTGTAAAGATGCTCAAATAGCCTGGTGAATGGGAAAATGGATGACAGGATGTAGCTAGCCTACATGTTTATATCTCTTACCTAGAAAAGTAATTCCACAGACCTATCAAATGACAGCACATGATACAGTGAATGTAAGAGAATATGGTGCCAACGCATATGTGAGGCAGTTGATAGTGACGCTACACAAACATGATGATGAATTCGTTCTTCTCATTATCCCATCATTTAAGCCGAGGAAAGCCAGGCTGCGTCCGAAATCACATACTTTTTGAGTAGGTAGACCTACTTATTTTGAATAGGGAATTACTTTACGACCGCTAAAAAAAGTACATTCTAGTATGAATGTGTGTATTAGGCTATGAATTTAATCCGGACGTACTACATCCACCATGTTGCCTTTATTACGTGACCTACCAGCGTCAGTTACATCGCTTCACTGCCATTTATAAATCCTCTCCCTTGGCCTCATAAGTGTCCATCGTATGCAAACTTCAGAATCTCGCTGAAAGTAGTAGGCCACGCTGGTGCTTTTTGCAGGGTTGCCAACTTTGGGACTTTGGCTGGAGTGAGACTCTGTAAAATGTCAGTGCGTGCGCGGAGAACATTTTTGGTAACCCTAATCCTAATTTTAAAAATGTCAGTCCTTGTTTACTTAGTATAAACTCTGATTTATGAGCACACACACACACACACACACACACACACACACACACACACACAAAACTAATAGAATGTAAACTCTTTCTAAATGTACAATTAATTTATTGATTGCACTATAAATGTCTTTGTTTTAAATAGATTAAGAAAGCCACCGTTGTTCACATCTGGTTAGATTGATTTGTTTAGATCCAGTGAAGTCGTGTCCCACCACTTTTTCTCAGGATCGATATTGTCCCCCACCACTTTTCGAAACATTGAGGCATGGATGTAGGCTACATAATACAAATAAATAAAACATCTCCAGTTAACTAACAGAGCATTAATTTAGTTCGCTATTAAATAAGAGATCTAGCGCTAAAATATAGCCTATATATATTTAAATCAAGCTGAGCGCTTGTTGCCGCTGCTTTCAGTGTCATGGATACAGTTGTTCTCTAGTGGTGCACGCGCAGTCTTCACTTCTACGCGCGCTTCAATCTATCGCCGTTGTAGAGGCTCTATTCGTTCCGGTGAAATCACAAAATAAAATGCACACAAAGTGTCCCTGCTTGATATAGACTGTAACCACTGATGATGAACATATTCAGTTTTTATGAGAAAATAAATGAATAAAACTAAAACTGGAGAAAATAAAACTATAAAAGTGCGGATTAGAACCTGTAACCTCTGACACGCTTGGCAAAAGATCTACCACGACCATTTAAGAACCCAAGCAACACTTGCGGATCGATGTATTTACTTGCGGGTTGAGCAGAGAGGCTGCACAGTTTGAGCAGCGGCCGCACACCAGGAACACCTCAACATTACCGGCTCACCGGGAAAAGTCCCGACTCCCGATTGCCACTCCGCCCCTAATACGCTGTGGTAGTCTAGTCATCTACAGAATATTAACGGATTCGATTGAGAGGGGAGAAAAATGGATTTTGGCGTGACGTTTCTTGCGTGTGCGTGAGAGTGTGAGATTGATGCTGAAAGCGGGATTGTCACGGCAGAAGCGTGACAGTTGGCAACCCTGTTTTTGTCTACTCTTTATGTGTAGGCTACTGAATTCGAACATACTTCTGTATGTCACATTATGTTTTTTGCCCACTATTGCATAACTAATTTTGAATGAGTAATTATTTCACGACTGCTAAAAAAGGCACATTCTATTTAGTAGCCTATGAATGTATGTATTTGGATGTAGCCTACTACGTTCGCCATGTTGTCGTTATCATGTGACCATACCTGCATCAGTTGCATCACTTTGCTGTCATTCATAAATCCTCGCCTGTGGCCTCTCAGAATCTCGCCGGAAGACGTAGTTCATCCGGGTACTTGCCTACTCTTTTATGAGTACAGTGAATTCAGACTAAGGATACTTCTTTTGTCACATAGGCTAACTGTTTTCTGCCTACTATAGTAAGGATGTATGCGATTTCAGATGCAGCCAATATTTCGTCATGAAATGGAAGTTGATACGGCTTCTCAAACAAGGAAAAATATTGCTGTGTGTCTGTGAGATTAGGCCTATGTATAATGTGTAAAATTTGAAATCTGCTTAACATATAGGCTACTTAGCTGAAGTTGAACAGTATGAACCCACTAAATCTTGTAGTAACTGCTACTGTTGCAGTGTTCATGTTTTTATGCAGACTGCTTTGTACATTGTAATGGAATATTTTTTCTGGTTTAAACTACTTCGCGTTAATATAATACATATTTTGGTAAAGCATAATAACGGTAACCAAATATATAGCCTATGAGCTGCATTTTCAACCTTGCCATGCACCAAACACTTTTTTTCTCTCAATTTTCTAGAGGGGATGAGTCTTCTGTGCTGTCACAAACTCTACCCCTATAGCTTTTCTGGCATTGAACCTGGGATATTATAAATCCCTGCCTCTGTAGGAGGTGATTTTACCATTATACAAAAGAAAACACAATTCTCAAATCCTGCATGAGTCAACAAGTACAGAATATTAAAATTGTCAACACCGCATGATTACCAGATAGCATAATCCTCTTGAAATTAACAGTTTTGCGAAATTAGACACTTCTTATATATTGTATTACTTTCCTCCGCCCCCTTCTATCCGTCATTGAAGTGTCTGAATACACAGTGACTCATCACATGCACCATTGTAATCCATTGTGAAATATATTCATCCTGACTGAGCTGATGGGTCTGAGCTGTTGAGAGGGGTTATGTTGAATCATCTGCCCCTTCGCACAAACAAGATCTGAGACCTGGAGCCAGTTGCATAAACATAGCCATTATGTTAAGACAGTGTCTTAAGTTCTAGTATGACCCACTATAGTCACTCTTAGTTTTCGGTACAAATTTAGGCTAATCTACGTTTTTATGTAACTGAATAAAGGTCTTAAAAAAATGTGATGTCTAACTTGATAAAGTTTTAGAGGTTTATGCAACCGGCCCCTGTGGGCTCACCTCTGCTGGAGCTCTCTCACATGCTAAATGTGAGCTATTTTCTCATGTCGGTGTGAAGAATAGACTACTTGCACTTTTTTCAACATTATTGTTATGGACAGACCTAAGCATGTACAACATCACGTGAACATGTTTTTAAAAGGACAAACAAACATTCATAATTAAAGAGCACATGTTCTAATTAAACAATGGCAATGTGTGGCTCTGTTTGATTTATTCAACATGGCATTTTAATGAAATATAGGCAATGGGACTTTGTGGGATTTTGATATGAAAAATGATGCTTGTCTGCAAAGTCTTTTCTATATACCATCCACACCTTTAAATATAGCCAGTGTAGCTATTCTGTTAATAACTCTCATGAGATGTTCATTTGATTAATAAATTGTAGTTCGCACTGAAAATATGTTTGGAGTAGCCTAAGTCTTTTCAGTGCAAAAAGTTCTAGCATGTAATACTAGACAGTTGTATGTTTAATATATATAGTTGTCTGTTACGCAAAATAATATTTTAATGTTTTCAAATTATGATATTGTTTTCTAATTTCTAATATTTTCTTTGGCATTTGGCCTTCCTTTTAAATTCTTTGAAAGTGATAACTCACCCAAAAATTAAATTTCAATCTCATGTCATTACAAAACCATATATTCTTTCCTTCCCTGGAATATAAAAGAAAATTAAAGACTCTATTTCATGGAATTTAAAACGGAATAAAACCAGAGACATTCAAATAAAAAAAAAAAAAATATGCCAAAGTTTCATGAAAATATCATAAAAGTGGTCCTGATCACTGATTTTAAGTTTCAGTTTTCTCAGTCAGTTAGTCTAGTTCTTGGCCACTTTCCAAATAAGGTGACCTTCATAAGATATGTAAAAATAAACATGGCTAAGTTGTTTGTAAAGAACTCTATTTGAGTTAATTTGCAAGAGGAGACAGTCATGCTGAATGACTGCGCCAAAGCTCTGCCTCATCAGCCTCAGGACACAGGGGACACAATTACATCTGTTACAACAAAGAAGGAAAATAATGCTTCCCCATAAAAATAAAAAACGTTTCTCTGTTTTGATGTTTATTCATGAAACCAAGATGGATAATCTGATTGGCTGTAAGTTTTAAAGAGCAACGATGAAGCATGAATAATTAATTAGAGAATAGGATTACTCAGAGGTGACTCAAGATTGAATATCAACTGATGTGCCCTAGAAAATCAAGTTTTCAAACCCACATTCATAATTCATATTTGAACCTTTAGGTGCTTATTTACATAAATATATATTTTTTCATTATCAACATGAACCACGAGCTATGATTCATCCATCGAAACACATATAATTCTGATCTATTTTTAAATGGCTAGATTAATAGAAAATATCAATCAGGGTATGACTGCATATAATTTGTCCCAATATTTAAAGCGATTTTAATGTGACGAGAAATCTTAACAATATAGTTGATATTTACCACTTTTTTTAGTAAAAACTTTAAAGCTTAAAAGTAGCATACAGTAGATGAAAAATAATCAGTGTTATGCTTGCAGATGCTTAAGGTTTTGCAGAAACTAGCATTTTCTACAGCGATGGTCTTCTGGGAATTTCATACCAACATATCAGATTAGATAAGAATTGTTTGTCATGAGGGGCAATTGTCCTCATGGGTAGCAGGACCTCTTGTTCGTATATCCTGGCAAGGTGTGAAATGAAATGCACTCTCGAGTTTCTCATAGCTGCTCCACATTAGGTAGTTGTGACCTCAGGCTCTGGTTACTACTGATCTGTTATGTACAATTTATTTTGTTTGTACTCTACCTCTCACAAACAATTCATCATATAATGGAAAAAAAATCCTTAGCACAGACTGCCTGTCTGCCTCCCTTAAAAAGAGAGAGAGGGCATGACAGAACACAAAGGGAGAAGGTATGTAATCTTTTAATGGTCATGACCCCTTCAACAAGAATGGGGCTGATCAAATGACTGTCTATGAAGATTTAAAGCTGCAGTCCCTAACTTTTTTGGGTTAAAAATTATCCAAAATAATTTTTTGAGCAAGTACATAACTAGCCAGTGTTCAAAACTATCTGCTGTAGCTCGATTCTAAACGGTAAGCTTGTAATAATGTTTTTAATTCCAGTGGTACTGGTGGATTTCCGCGGGAAATTCGAGCATGTCTTTGCGTCATTACGTCACATCTGTACACATAAAGAAGGTGTCTCGGCTAGTAGGCTATATTGCGTGTGAGGATGTTGGAGGTGGAGATTTCTAGCCTTTTCTCATAGCACTCGATATAATTGAACTTTTCAATTTAATGGCGTAGGTTCAAACGACAATCACCAGTTCTAAAATGCAAAAGACTTCAGCCCGGCCCATGCGAAAACAAGGATCGTAAGGGCTTTTGAAAGGTGGCGTGAAGAACTCGAACTCAAAACGAACGCAGAGACGCCTATTTTTCTGCTGGACAGGTCAGACATTTCAATGGTTGTAGCTCAGTTGTTTGCTTAATTCATACAGTTACGGAGTACTGAACTACAGGTAGGGCTAATACACATTAAATGTAGTCACGCAATGCTGATGTTTTGAACATTAACAATTTGAGAACAAAGTATAATTTGCACGGTTTGATGTGATATAAGCGATCATTAGATTTAATCAGC
Organism: Meda fulgida; assembly: GCA_030578275.1. Lineage (NCBI taxonomy): Eukaryota > Metazoa > Chordata > Actinopteri > Cypriniformes > Leuciscidae > Meda > Meda fulgida. The sequence goes on along the minus strand of CM060624.1, from coordinate 15,426,594 downwards.
GCGATTTACTGCAATGCTTTTTCCCCAGTTGGTCAGAACAAAAGTGTATGTTACTTACTTGTTCAGATGACATTTTCCAGTGAAAATGCTTATGTAGGTCATACTTTCAAAAAGTAGAATCTGTGATTCCGAATGCCAGTATCCACACCAACGTGGTGACTGACAGCACATTCTCCTGAAAACATTGTGTTCATCCGCTCTGTGCCGTGCCGAGGCACAACCCACGTAAAATTGATAATTCCGCAAATAACTGCAATTGCAGATTTCGAACAGAGATGGCAACAAAGAGGAAAAACTACGGACTGCAGCTTTAAATAAGTGATCATATGTGCCATCATCAGTTTCCACCAACTACCAACTATGAAGACATCCTTTAATTTTCATGACACAGAGCTCCCTTTTCAGCCCACCAAGATGTAACCGTCAAGCATTTTAATAAATGACCACCAAAATTTTGTTGCCCTTAACTTTATATCCAAAGTTTAGTCAATTATCAACAGAAGTAAATTATTTATATTTTTCTTACCATATCTTTAAATGTCTGTTTAAGGATCGGACTGCATGGAAAATCTTTGACCCTATTTCCACTAGATATATGCATTTCTGCTGATCTGATCATAAGTGGTCATTGGGTTTTCCTCTTAGTATTAACATCTCTTTCAAATGCATCTCCTGCATTTGAACACTTGCATTTGGATCTCTCCCATACTGCCAAGGTTTTTATTTCTTCATTCTTTCACCTGATGGAGTTTGGTTCCTTTGCCACTGTCACCTCTGGCTTGCTTAGTTTGGGACACTTAGGCCCGGTGTCACAGACAGGGCTTAGATTAAGCCAGGAGTAGGCCTTAGTTCAATTAGGACATTTAAGTAGCGTTTATAAACGTGCCTGTAATGACGACCCTTTACGAAGATGTCATCACCAGTGCCATTTCATTGCGCAATGTTAATGTTCTAGCATATTGTGTACCCTTATGGTTTATTTGAAACGTTTCATTATACAACTCCCGGTCGTCTGTCTACACATAACTGGTTAGTACCCTCGACTTTGGACGTTCGCAACTTCACAAGACATGGGCTACATGCATTTAAATCAACTGTTTACTGTTATTAGGTGTACTTGCTGAAGTGTAATAATCACAAGGAGTCTAGTAGTTTTTACAGAATGTTTATTGGACATTTAACATCATATGATGCAGCATTTAATGTTGTGTTGTTCTGTGCTTACCTGTTGTTTCTGCTTACCACCTTGCTAACAGCTGTGTTCATGCCATGTCATAATTACCGTAATTTTTAAATAATGACAAGTGACATTCTACCCTAAGCTGTTCTCACATCCTCAGACTGGGAATTATGCATTTATGGCAGCACTATCAATGAATCTACAGTGGTCAGGTAGTACAGCGTTCAAGTGGTACAAGTAGAAGTTCTCAGCAAATTCCCAACCTACAAGTTGTAATTACGAGCTACGAGCTCTGAGGATGTGAATACTTTTTACAAGTTAAAATCTCGCAATTACGTCAATTATGACATTGCGTGAACACACCTTATAAAATCTTATAATAGTCTTACCATAGTGAATCAGGGTAAGACAAAGACACGTTTTGGAAGAAGAATTGATGATGTATTAACTCATTATTTAATGGTTATTAAAAAATAACATAGTGCACCTTTAAGATTAATGCATTAGGCTAAACTGAACTCCCAGCTGAAGTCTGAAAAAAGGAGTTGGTCTAAATTCATTAAAACCGCATATGGACCACAACATTCTGACACATTTTAAACAAACAAAAACAGGTTGTTGTCTGTTCTGGTATTTTGAGTAGGCTAGGCTAATCTGTAAAAGCATTGTCTACAATTAATATGGCTCTAATTGGCACTTGAATTGCATTCGTTTGTAGCCTAATTGTTTGCCTATGGATCCCTTTTTATTTATTTTTTTGTATTTTTTTGGTCTTAAACAAGAGCCTAATGACTAGTAGCAGATGAGACAGAAGGTCTGATGTGAGAGAATTGCGAAATAATGGCACACCCATTACGACACAAACACAACATTGTACGATGGTCAAAAACTTGCCCTCCAACACTTAAGTGTTCTGCTTTCGCTTTGCATGTGAACTTTTGAACTTGATATTTATTTTGTTAATGAGCTGGATTTTCCATTTGCCAGTGAGTTCATGAACTTTTGCATGGAGGCAAACAGGTTGAGAGATGATGCAGCTTTTGTTAAGAGTTACTTCCCATTGTCCACTGGCCTAATTTGTCTGTCTGGAGTTGTTCAGTCAGTACCGCTCATTTTTCCAATGTGTAATAATTTAATGCAGTTTGTTTAGGAATGCATGTTATTACTTGCTAGTTCACATTAACCTGGACTTGAACTTTGCCAACAAGATTTATAACAGTTTGTGATTATTCTCAAAAATAGCAAATTCCTCTGTTGTTCATACAATGGATGTGTTTGTCTTTTGTTATAGATTACAGAGGTGAAATTTCATTTCATTACAGCTATATTTTGAGTTGTATGAGAAATTGTATAAACTGGCATCCACATCTCACTGCTACAGCCAGCCAGGTGTAAGCATAATTTATAAAAGCTTTGTAACATTTTTTTATAGCATCTGTTTTTCAGTCAATTAACAGGCCAGTGTTTTTTTTCACAATTTTCGTTCGTTTTTATTGTAAAACTAGACCTTTCGATACTATTTTATGTTTGTGTAACATGTTTTCGAGCTGCATTTCTGCCCCAGTCTGTTATTTTGCTGCAAAACAAGTCAATTACCTGCTGTTGATGTACCATAAGATTGTTCTGCTTAATTAACAACATTAATATTGCTGTTTTGCTTGTTATTAGACTTGATGTGAGATGACAAGAAAGTTGGATGTTTGTGCTCTCTGCTGAGAGAGAATGTTGGCACGATCCCGTCAGCTGAAGGTGATTGATGCTTTCAGACATGAACCCTTCTAGGGACGGCAGAGGCCTCTCTCAGGTCTGTGTCTGGGACCACGTACGAGCAGGAAAGAAAGAATCCTATATTTTCTTACTCTCTCTATTCTTTTTTTGTCTTTTTACTTAAAGAAGATTTCTTGTGACAGTCTTAGGTTGTTTCGATACGTTTGCCCTAGATTTTTCTCTTCAATCTTTCATCTCCTGTGGGATGTACTGTGAGAACAGCTAGGTTTCCTCACTGTTGGAGTCAGCAATTTTACCATCACATGTGCAGCCGAGAGCCCTATACACTTCAATAAACACTACAGCAGGAGGTAGCGCTTTAATAATTAGAACTCACATTGCACTCTTTGCCAGGGTATCATTTTCTTCCTAAACATTCACTTTTTTTAAGGCTACCTCGCTGAGCCTCAGGAAATTCATAAGACTGTGCAATTTAAATCCTAAATCGTGTTTAAAGGATATAGTAAAGTTTCTCTCTGGCTGACAAAAGCTGGCTGCTGTTGAATGGACTTGTGAATGAAGGAGAACATTTGGCTTGTTTTCTGATTCTCCTGAGACAGCGGGAGAACTTTAGGAAAGAAAAGTAGATTTAAAGGGATGATGAAAAATCTCATTTTTGTTGATCTTTTGAAATGAAATGATTTACCCTTAATCTTTGCAACAGACAGAAATTTTTTTTTTATTTACTTTAAATTGCTCATCAATTACTGTTTGTGTAATACACAAAAAAGCACATTTACATGTGTTTATTCAATGTTCAGGTTCCATTATCATCTTATACTTTTTGTTAACATTACTAGTTTCTTGATTTTCAATATTTTATAAGTGATAGAAAGCAAAGCAAGTGTAAATGACATGCTGAAATTTTGCTGTGTGCCAGAATTTTTCCTATCCTCTTATGTTACCTGTACTTGTAATGTGATCTATACGCGACAGCTTCTCCGGTAGCTATATACATTTTAACGTTTTGGGACATAACATTACATAACAACTGGAATGTACAGGAATAGAGGAAGTTTTAGGATCATGTAGAGGTGGCGATATAAATAAAGAATAATTGAAATGAGAAGCATTCTTGGAAATAAACTTAAAGTACTGGATCCCAATGACATGAATGAGGAAATAGATCTTTCTGTTTTTCTATAATGATATGTTAATATATAAATATTCTGATTAACTCCTGATTCCTGTAAATTTAACACATGTTGGATTAGGGTTGGGCCGATAGACGATGCCGTTGAGCCGTTGGTTGTCTAAAGTGTTTTTTCCCTTCTCCTTGAAAATGTTTTGTATGTACGTAACGTGTGAGAGCATGCTCTAAGCACTTCATGTTTTTCTGATGAATATTGAACAAAACATTAGAAAACTCACCTCCACCTCCAACATAACCTCAAATCAGGGGGCTGGCTCGGGATAACAGGGTCTGTGATTATCTCTGGAGCACAGACAACTCCCACAGGGGTCTTTGCATTGACAGGTTCTATGCCATTATTTATGCTGAGATTGTTTACAGCATAGATACAAACATTCAAATGGTCTCGAGAGGCACAGTGGACCTGGTGACTGAGGGATGTGTCTGCTCACCTGTGTGTAGTTCCACAAAATGTGCATGTTTCAGATGAGGAAGGGCTTGTCTGCTTCAGTAAGCTGCCACGCTGTGTTCAGTATTTGTGTGTTAATGTTTGCTTGAGTATTGGCGTTTTTAAAATATGTTTTGAATTGCTATGTGCTCCTAACATGAGAAGTAAATAAGCATTTCTTTTTTAATGCCTTTTCCCCCCTGAATTTTGAAATGACAACATGCATTCAAATGTAATATTTTCCAATAATAAACCATACTAAAGTAAGGTTAAAACATTTTTTTTATAAAAAGTAAAGCCCCAAAATGAAAATAACTAAAACATTTAACATAACTGTGGCAGAAAAGTAAATCCCTGGGTACAAAATGTTCCAGTGTTGGTGGAGCTGTCAATTGGCCATTCAAATGTGAAGACTAGATCTAAATGTTGTATGATGAAGATTAATGTGAATAATTCAGAGGTATTCATCATTCCTCTGGAACTGATTCTAGTGGGTGTTTAAAGACCCTATTCAGACCTTTGTTGTTAAAAGGTAAGCCTTTTAAATGCACTGAGAGATCCACACGCGTCTTTTTGTAATTCCTCCAGCTCTGCCTTTTGTTATTTTGCAGAGGTTGCAGAATCAGAGGCCATCCTCACTCTAATGCAGATTCTCCCATATAATCAGCATATTGTGGATACAGGAGAATAAATCATGCTTCACACCTCATTAATTACCTTTTAGCTCATATATGAATTTAACATTACTTGTCTGTTGTTAGTGGTTAGATTATGAGGATTTAGATGAAATAGGATTAAAGACCAATGTCTTAAAAAGGCCATGATATCTAATGTCTAATTAATCTTATATAGCCTATAATGCAATATACATTGCAGTACATTTGTTTACTTGGGTAATAAATGCATTTATCTATAGACCATATGTTCATCACGCAGTCTGGCAGTTTTATATTAAATATGCGAATATCCAAGTGCGAAGCTAGTTTAATTATGTAAAATCTACTTATTTTGTATAATTACAAAATTATTTTACATAATTAATAATTTTGAATTATCACATTTTCTTGTAATATATCAGTAATCAAGTCCTACATTGATATTTTCGTCTGACGTTTCGAATCAGGCGATGTTCGATTTGAGGATGAATCATTCATTTGTGTTTTTCGATACGATAAATGAGTTTCTTTGTATGTTTTTTCTTGTTGAATATTGAGCCATAGCTTGTTTGTAGTCTGAAAGATTGTTTTTGTCTGATTGTATCTTCTTTTTGTTAAAACTGCAATAAAAAAAATAATTTAATTCAGTTTTTAATGAATTGGTCAAAATGTTTTGGACAATCGGTCGGAATCAGTCAATGGCTGCATCCTAAATCGCATACTTCCCAGCTATATAGTTGGCAAAAGTATGTCTGAATTCACATCTACTCATAAAAGATTAGGCAAAACCTACCCTGATGAATGTTTCTGCAGAAACATTCTGGAGTGGGGATACGATGGACACGGGAGAGGATTTGTGAATGGCAGTGAAGCGACACAACTGATGCAAGTAGGTCAAATCTTAATTTGCAGCTGATAAGCTACTCAGGTAAAGGCATTTTATAGTGGAAAGTGTTCACATATTGAGTGTTAAACCAACATATTTACTGTACATGTGTCAGGGTTCTCATCTGTCTGTTCTGTCTGTCTTGTCTTGGTTCAACGTTTCCTTGTTTGTTTTGTGCTTGAGCACATGGCTCTGTCTCTGTTTGTGTTGGTGGCCATATGCTCCTCTCGTCCAGCCCCCTGTTACCAAGCCTCCTAGTTTAAGCTTTCGTTAAGTCTTCATTGTTCTAAATGTGCTCACCTGTTCCTCATGTTCTCTGCTCTGTATTTATGTTCTCTTTCCCTCATATTTGGCCAGTTTGTTGTAAGTTTGTTGCCCATTGTTCCAGTTGTGGATTTCATCATATGTTGTTCCTGTCGTGTGGGTAGGGTCAAGTCGGTCTTTATTGACTGCCAGTCCAGATCCGATTTTTGTGCATATCCGATTGAAATCTGATCAGATTTTATTTTTTATTTGTATTATTATTATTATTATTATTATTATTATTATTATTATTATTATTATTATTTTCGATCGGTTTCATGCTACATCCATATGTGGTTTGAAATCCTATTCAAATCTCATTTATGGAAATTCGTTTCAGTCTGACCGCTCTGATTGGATTTCGTGTGGTTTATTTGACTTTCTCAGGCCATATAAAACGTAAACGTCAGACGTTATTATAGGAAACATGCTGAAAGTTGCTGGCAAAACAAGGCTGGGTTGTTCCAAAGTGCCGGACGAGCAGAAAATGAATAATGGAGACATGTTACGGAGATGACAGCACGGAATAAAGCCACACATACCAGCCTCCTTGCCATAGAAACCAATGCAGATATTCCGGAAATCGAAAGAGCTGCATGGACACACAAATCGGATCTGAACAGTTGCTACAGTGTAGACGTCAATAATTTTCGATCAGATTCCAATCGGATACACAAATAATCGTATGGACTGACAGTGTGAACGTAGCCTTAGAGAGATTCTCTGAATGGAGCTGTAATGATTCTGCTCATCTGTTTCATAGGCCCAAAAGCCTACTTACTACACCCAGAGCTTTTAAGACAGTCCATTTCTTGTCATTTGGACTTAAGGCTAGCTGAGCATACTGAGTTTTCAGTTTTTTACTTTTAATGAATTTTATCTTGAAGACCTGTCTTCAGAATACCAATAATATTGTTCATAGTCCAATTATCCACTTTTCTTTGAAAGCATACTCGAGAAAAGTTTAGGCTCACCATTTTTAGCACTGTTTCGATTGGTTCTTTCAGCTTTCTGTCAATACTTAGGGTCATTCTATTTTCCTTTCCACGTCTGTCTTCACAGAGTATCTATTTGTACTGTGATAACATACCCATCTAGTGCAGTGTAGTGAGGTAGTGCATTATTGCTGTACTCTCCAGTGTTTTACTGGGGTGAGCCTAATTTGCTCTTTTGTTTGCTGGATCAGCAGGGCTTTGTCACGCCCCTTCTTCCTGTGTGACGAATTAATTAAGTCTAAATATGACGAGAGAATAAAATATGCATGCCGTAGAAAATACAATTTGTTTTTCCACCCCTTCCTTTCAGCATCTAGAAGCTCACCTAAGACTTGAAACATTCCATACGCAAGTACATTAATGTATTATTTTAGCTGGACAATCTCGATTTCATGCATCGTTGCTTTCCGGAATTTGTCCAAAAAGAATTCATAACACAAAGAGTACACTTTGGATTCTCAGAGTTTAGACAAGGAATGGTTCAGCAGGAGTTTTGTACAATGATGTCAACGGTTTGAAGCAAGTCTCGGAATTGTCATGTCGGAATTAACGTGATTATGAGATTCTGACTTGTAAAAAGTGTTCTTATTCTTACCGAACTCTTAATCGCCCCTCTTCCACCTCTCCAAAAAGGCAGTGGCTGTAAAAAGTAGTTATCTTGTAATATTTCTGTTTGATAATTCCAATAATTAAGATTAATCAGAAAATTGACAAAATACAATACAATTTTATGTAGTGTAATGACTGGACCGATCAAACACACAATTGTTACACTCAATTCATAACCCCTCACCCAGGCAGACTCTGTGATGTCTGGTTTCCCCACTGATAAGTATCACCCTTTTGTCCCACTCATACACTTCTAAGACACTTGGGAGATTGATTGTTCTCAATGAGAGAAATAACAGGCTACAACAGCAGACATGCAGTCCCAAATGGAATTCTCTCCACTAATTAATTGACAAATCTGTCTAATGAATGAACATGCATTTCCCTAGGACATTTTGTGTATTTACTTTTTGTATATTGTCTTTTTATATTGTATAGCGTTATGCATGCCTGATGACAGAACTACTAGTTAATGTATCATGTGGTGTCTCATATCAAAATATTCTTCGTTTAATGACTCACACCTTGGGCATTACCTTCTCATAGAATGCGGTGTGTAGAAATCGGTTGCAACTTCAGCTCCATCGGACCGAACTATCAAGAATTTCTCCTGTGACTGTATATCCGGATGCTCTTCAACAGCTAAGGCAAATGCAAGTATCGTAAACTAAATCGCTGTTTAGCTAAAGTTGTGAACCCCTTTGTTGTAAGGAACTGATTGTTCTTCCCGGTGCTTATACAGTAAATTACTCTTCATAGCTTCATTCCCCTGTTCTGTTCTGGGTTTTCAGTCACTGGGTTTTCTGTTCTGTGCACTTTCCATTTTACCCATGTGTGCGTGATTGTGTGCATGATTGTGTGTTTGTGTTTGTTTAGATTATTTATGTGTTTGTGATTTAGTTAAATAAAACCTTTGTGCACATTCGTGCGAGTTGATTCTGGTCTGCTTATAAATCAATGTAAATTTAACGATTATGATCACAGCTACATGCTAAGAAAGAGGTCAACAGATGAATTAATTGTATATTCGATAATTCGATTAACTGATCCAAATATTTATATTTAATTATAACGAGTTATATTATTCATATTTCCCTTTTGAGATAATTTGTTACAGTAGCTAGCACAGAGTTGTAGAACTAATGCCTAAATAATTTAAATAAGTTTATTAAGAAGGTATTTGCATAACAACTGTTGTAGTATTATAATACTGAGGATGGTGAATAGCTCTGAGTAAAACGTCCTGGTTGTCATCTAGTATTCAGGGTAATTACGAAATGGCATAAACGTATCATAACACATTCAATTCAGTGACACGGACATTTCAAGGTAACTCTATCGCTGCCTTGAGTACTGAGGTTTTATTACATCCACAGTAACACAAATCCAAAATGGGACTGCAAACTTGGAAAGTGTTGGCCAAGAAAACATGTTCACATACTTGCAGAAAGTATGTTTTTTTATTTAAGACCACACTGCACCCTGTCTCGCTGTTTACGAATGGACTGATTTATGTCTATCTTTTTTATTTTACCAGTTTGCTTTTGGCTTTTCTTGTTCATTCATTCCGAAGAGCATTTCCTTGCTAAATAACTTCTCTAAGTGCAATAGAATGTTGTTATAGCTCAATTTGCTGAATGCTGAACGTCTTGTGCTGCCAACTTTTTGTGCTTTATTTTTACAATGGAGCAAATGGGGATTCATGTTTTAGCACATTTTGTAATAGCACAGCACTCTGCAACCTTTTATTTCAAATTGAATTAGAACCTGAGACTGTCAACAGCCTCTCATAAATCCTTAAGCTACTAGAATATGACATTGTTTCTATATGCTACCTTTTGCATTTGGTGTCGTTGGAAAAATATATTTGAATTTTCTTTTCTTTTTTTTCTTGCTTTAAAGCACAACATGTGTTTTTAAAACATTTATACATTTAAAGTCAGTTCACACCATGACACTGTCTGAAATACAGTCCTACCTACTGATACTATTCCTTTTTTCTTTTAAAGAGCACTATTAGCACTTATGCACTATTGCTTTACATTTTCACTTTCCACAAATTAATAATTGAGGTCCCTGTAGACAGACTCATCATTATGGTTCCCTCAGAGTGGGAAGACTGTCCCACATGTCTCTGAAGACCTGCCAGAATGGTTCAGTGAGATTTCATGCATTTAAATGCAGAGCACTTGGGGACTGTGACTGCAGAGCTGTCACTGCAGGCTGCTTTTGGGAAGCGCTGTCGTTTTGCTGTACTGTCAGCGCTAGTAATGGGTGAGAGCCCTGCACTGTAATGTGGCACCAGCGGTGTCAGGCGGTGTTTGCTGAGCGGCAGTGCTGCTGATGTGATCCAGTACTGGTGCAAAGCAATTATGCCGTTCTTAAGCTCGAGTGTTTTTTTCTGCCATGTGTATTGCACTTTGAAGAGTAGCTCTGAAAATCAGTACGAGAATTTTGAGAAAGAGAAAAAAGTGTCTCTTTAAGATTTTGCAAATATAAAAAGCACAAATCAGGTGTTGCCAGTGGATGTTATAGTGTTCATGATTGGCTCCTTTATCTGCCTATATTTGTTTTGTCAGACATGTAAAGCGATACTATATAGCAAATATCAACTACAACATGCAAAATGTGCTGTGAAAATTGCATCATATTACAGCATCTCAACAGACCAAAACAAACCCAGCTAGGTAACCTATCTACAATACCTTATTCCACCCTTAGATAATGTAAATATGTAAAATATGTACATAGAATCCCAAGCGCAACCCAAGTCTTTGAAAAGTGAAAAGTCAATAGTCTATAATATGTGATGAGATTCTGCCACCTGCCTGAATATGCACACAAAGAGAAAGGCCAGCGGTCACATAGATCATCCTACAAATATGAGTTTGTTTATTGTTTCTGTCATGGTTGATAGCTCTCTCATGATGAGGCTTGTGTCCTATAGCAGAAGCTAATCAGTAAACATTGTGTGATTGTAACCCTGGGTTAATTTTGGGTTACTTTTCTACATGATTATTCTTTATTATTATTTCTATTTTATTTATTTGTTTATTTTAAATGGTATGCAGAAATGAGTGCTTGGTGACGAGAGTTTATTATTGAATCAAAGTGTACCTGTTCAGAAAATGTTCATGTCAGTAAGTTGTGTTTGGTTTAACGTTATTGGCTAAAAGCAGCTTGATCCCGCCTCATATCCGTTATGGCAACTGTGATTGGCCAGTATTAATGTCACTCAAGTGAGGGCCAGAGGTAGGGGGAGAAGGAAAGAGAATGTGGATGTTGTCGGCATGATAACAGAGCGCGCTGGGTTTTGTGTTAGATATAGTCAGAACTGCATTGTTTAAGTGTTAAGCTGTATTCTGTTATGGCGTTATATGTGTGCCTCAATCCAGAGCGAGTAATTGTAAGTTTTGAGCACAGAGAACTATATTTTGCAAGCACAGTGCATTATATTTTGAACAGAAATTAACAATCGCAAAAAAAAATTAGTTTGAGCAAAGAAAAAACGATTCCGTGCTCAATAAATGTATTTGCTATTATCCATATTAACGTGCAATAATTACCCCTCTCACGCAGTTTACAGGTGCTCTCTCACAAACTTATTCTCTGTCAAGTCCCTCTCTCTCTCTCTCTCTCTCTCTCTCTCTCTCTCTCTCTCTCTCTCTCTCTCTCTCTCTCAACCTCTTAATTCTGTGCGCGCTCAACTCTTGACACACACGCTCGCTCAACTTGCAACAGCGTTACAAGTGTGCCACAAAATCAACCAATCGGAAAATGAAAGGTCAATTGTGATTGGCTGTTGGTCTCCAATCAAATCGCTAGTCGAACCAAAGCCCGTCTGGTAGAACTATCTAGCTACTACAGCATCCCCGAAGCTTACTGAAAAACAAAATGGAAAAAAAAAAAAAAACTGACTACAGTGAGACTAATGGATTAAAACACATTTTGGTAAGTATTTTTTATTATTATTAACTTAAAAGTGCCTTGTTAGTTTTGTGTATTATAATGCTGTTGTGTTGTTTAACTTATAATATTACAGTAGCCTATATCTCCTATTGTGACTAAAGTTAGTTTGACTTATCCTTTTCAAGCATTCTAAAAACAAATTTAAATGACATTCAGCAAGGTTTACTTTTACTTTAGAATATTAAGTTATAATTTCTGGTATACAATTATAAGTTAATAAAAAAAATCTGAAATATAAAAAACTGCCAATTCTCCAGATGTGTGTTTTGTTATGGCAAAAATACCTTGATGGTAAGCCATGAAGCTGGGTTGATCTCAGGAAGAATGAAGTTGAATTCTACCAGCGATTTGATTGGAGACCAACAGCCAATCACAATTGACCTTTCATTTTCCGATTGGTTGATTTTATGGCACACTTGTAACGTTGTTGCTAGTTGAGAGAGCGTGTGTGACAAGTGTTGAGCGCACACAGAATTAAGAGGTTGAGAGAGAGAGGGAGGGACTTGACAGGAGCGCAGAGAATACGTTTGTGAGAGCACCTGTAAACTGCGTGAGAGGGGTTATTATTGCACGTTAATATGGATAATAGCAAATACATTTATTGAGCACGGAATAGTTTTTTCTTTGCTCAAACGATTTTTTTTGCGATTGTTAATTTCTGTTCAAAATATAATGCACTGTGCTTGCAAAATATAGTTCTCTGTGCTCAAAACTTACAATTACTCGCTCAGGATTGAGGCACACATATAACGCCATATTCTGTTGTGAGGTCAACACGATCACACAGTGAAGTCAACAGGACGCGATTCGGAAGAACTGTTAGCTTAATGCTTGATCGCGATTCTCAGTGAATCGGACTATTCATGTTACTGGTGGAAAAAACTTTACTCAAGTTTATCCCTTAAATCGGCGAATGTGAGAGTATCAAAGGTGATCCAAGCGATTGCCAAGAACTGTTAGTGCATCGATTGAGAGTGACAGAGCCGCTGAGGAGGAATCCAGATAGCGCTCCTAATCCCCGAGTGGTTAGGAGTTCCTCTGGCGTCGCGGGAGTTTGCTAACTGATGACAGCTTCACGTGGATGGATCTGATGGGTGACGGAAATCATTAACTCTTGCCACTTACACTCAGGTACACTTTTTTTATTTTATTTTGTGTTCTTATAGAGCGAAGCGGCCATTTTACGTTTCACTCGGCCTCAACGCACACAAGCAACGTTTCAGGCCTGCAACGGGGGTGTGTGTGTGTGCGCGCGCGTGTGTGGGGGCCCACAATAAGTTGTGTTTTTTCAATTGGTGAATGATATAATGCTTTAATACTCTGTGATTCATTGAGTATATTATTACAGGGTTACAGTTTGTGAAACGGAGGTTTGTTTACATGCTTTATTTCTGCACTGAGTTTTCATAGATCCCAGAATTACACTGGTATATTGGTTTACACTAAGTGAAGGAAAATTTGTACTTTGTGTAAAATAAGGAAATGTTAATTTAAAGAGTGATCCATTAGATAGCCCTATTTTGATGGAAGTTTAAAAGGTTAACCCTTTAAGTGCCTGTTGTTGTGCTCAGAAGAGTCAATCAAACACTGTTTTTTGAAAATACCAGTTTATTCAGAAGTTGGTTGAACAGATTTTATTTATATCCAATTTAATTCGGTTTTGTTAATCCCTCCCCCCCCCCCCCCCCCCCCCTTTAAAGAAATCCATTGTATATTTCAGTTTTATAGTGTGGTCACTTTAATAGAACAGATAGGTAGCTGTAATTGGTTAAAAGTGATATTGCATATTGCAGAACCAACGGTCACAGATTGATTATAGGATCACGTTGAGAGACAAATAAACGAATCTGGGTTCAACCGTCCAACATTCCGAAAGGGTAGATACACATAGGACAGTAGGGGGCGCTACATAAAGTGGGGGCTCGTCCGGGATTATCCTTGCCCAGTACACTGCTTGAAAATCAGTAAGGTGCTAAGAGAATACTGCTTGTAGAAAAAACTAAGGTTTAAGTGGATCAGGCAATTATGGATGTTGACTATTCTTTCTTACAACTATTCTTTCTTACAACAATCGTCTGAACTTGACGATTGGAGTCAGAAAGCAATAATTGATCAGAAACATGCCGTGTTACTGTTGGAAGTGCCCACGGATGTGGGGGTGGCACGCATTGAGGAAACTATACAAACAGTCAGAGATTTGGGAAGAGTGAGAGTCAGGGATAATAAAGAAGGGCCAACTCCAGGGTTTTTACTTGTGCTATGTGAGTGCAAAGAAGAGGTTGATCCTTCTCGTGTGCCTGTGGAAGTGATACCTGAAGGGGGTAGGACGTCTTGGAAGATGATTGTAGCAAAAAGTGCCGAGTCACCGCCTGCTGGGTTTGCTGAGAAACTATCAAAGCTGTTAAAACAAGAAGGAAACTGATCTTCAAGCTATGTTTTCTACACCCAGCTCCAATGCAGGTTCTCCAGAATCAATAATCCGTGCGGTGGGTGAACTGCTGGAAAAGACCTCAAAACCTGTCAGCGATGGAGGTGCATACCGACGTTTAAGGATCTTTTCAGGTATTGTTCCTACTCCAACAGGGGAAGAGGCTTTGGAGAGCTGGATGGATCAAGCTAGAATGATGATCATGGGGTGTGAATGCTCAGAGAAGGTGAAGCGTTGACATATCATTGAGAGCTTAAATGGTTCAGCCCTGGATGTTGTGAAGGCTGTTAGATTTTCTAGCCCAGATGCAACTTCTCTTCAGTATCTTGAGGCTTTGGAGGGAGCTTTTGGAACTCCTGAATCATGAGAAGACTTATATTTTGCTTTGATTACTGAGGCAGAATCCTGGTGAAGCCCTTTCTGATTTCTTGAAGAGAATGGAGAAATCTCTGACCAAGGTAGCACAAAAAGGTGGGTTACCCTGGAAGAATTTGGACCAAACAAGTGTCGAGCAGCTAATTCGGGGAGCTGTTGAATCTGACTTGATGTTGCTCCAGCTGAGATTGAGAGAGAGACGAGGAAATCCACCTACTTTTCTAACTCTCCTGAATGAGATAAGGGAGGCGGAAGAAAGTGAAGCTGCCAGACATATTCTGGGTTTCACTGTAAAGCCGGTTCCCCGGCCACGGGAGAGACAGAGTAGTTTGGCTGTTGTGAGAGAATTAAAGCTGAGATTGAAGAGCTGCGGACAAAAGTGGCAGAAGGATCTTCTAAAGTAACTATGCCAGAGGTGATGATGGAGTCAAAGCCCATACCAAGAAGGAGAGGAGGTGACACATCAGGAGATTCAGAAGTACACTCACTAAAGAAGCAGGTGCAAAGACTAGAAGAGCAGTTAGCTTCACTGAGTATTAGGCAGTTGCCACAGATGACAAGAGATCCACGTTCACTGGAGCAGGCTGATACTTCTGTGAAACCCCGATTTGAAAAGGCTCAAGAAGATTACTTCTGTTACAAATGTGGGGAAGATGGCCACATTGCTCCGAAGTGCAAAGCTCCTGAGAATTACTGTCTGGTAATACAGGAGCTTGTGCGATCATTATGGAAGGTTAGAAACGAAAGAATGGATCAGAGTAGTAGTAAACACGCTAGTGATAAAGCCAGCTTTTCCCGCAAAAGCCAGACAGTTGTGGTTGAGAAGAGTCATGGTCATGAGACAGATGAGGCACACACATTAAGAATTCAGCTTCACAACTCAGAACTAGAATCGCATACAAGACTTGACATACCTGCTGGAGAAGTTAATTGGACAGGTCCAGGTGCTTGCGTCATACCATCAAGAGGATAAATGTGTGCTGTTTGTACAGTTGAGTCACAAAAACCGCTGGAGAAGGAAATTTTCATGGTAGAAACCCCTTCAGATGATATGCTGCCTGCAGGACTGTTCATTCTTCCAGTTGTACTGCCCTCTTCTGCTGTAGAGGAGAACAAATTCAAAGTGCTGATTAATAATGAGACATGCAAAGAGGTAACAATACCATCTGGAACAGTCGTAGCGCATGTGTTTCCTACAGATACAGTGACCGTGGCATCTGTTACCCTGACGAAATCCAAGACCATTGATCCAAAGGTGTTTGATTTCACCAAGTCCACCATTCCAAAAGAGTGGGAAGATCGACTTCGCCAGAAACTGTCTGAGAGAGGTCATGTCTTTTCTCAGGAAGAATGGGATGTAGGACTGGCAAAGGACGTTAAACATTGCATCCGTTTGATTGACTCTAGGCCATTTAGAGAGAGATCTCGATGAATTGCTCCAGATGACATTGATGATGTCTGTCGACACCTCAAGGACCTGTTAGCTACGGGGATTATTAAAGAATCCCGAAGTCCTTATGCTTCCCCAATTGTAATTGTTCGGGAAAAAAGTGGTGCAATACGCATAGTGTACCTTGACGATATTATTGTCTTTGGGTCCACTCTAGAAGAACACGAACAGGTTTGGAGGAGTATGGATTGAAAAGTTCAATGGATAAGTGCCAGCTCTGTATGTCACAGGTCAAATATGTGGGCCATATTGTCTCTGCTGATGGGGTTGCTCCTGACCCGGAGAAAAAAGAAGCAGTCACTAAGTGGAAGATGCCCACAGATGTAAAAACCTTAAGGTCATTCCTAGGGTTTTGTGGGTTTTACCGACGGTTTGTCAAAAACTATTCTGCAATTGTGCGACCCTTGACAGAACTCACCAAAGGGTATCCTCCAGACAAGGGGGGTGGAAAAGTCACCATAGAGAGAAAGTACTTCAAAGAGTCAGAGCCATTTGGTGAGCGGTGGGGCAAAGATTGCACTGAGGCTTTTAAAACCATTATCTACTGTCTTACTCAGGCCCCTGTCCTGGCATTCGCTGACCCTTCTATAGCCTATGTCCTACATGTGGATGCAAGTGGGAATGGCCTAGGTGCAGTACTGAACCAGGAGTATCCGGAAGGACTCAGACCAGTTGCATACGCAAGTAGGAAACTGAGTACAACAGAGCAAAGATATCCTACTCACCAACTGGAATTCTTGGCACTGAAGTGGGCCGTAGTAGATACATTTCACGAATACCTTTATGGGGTGAAATTTGTAGTTAGAACTGTAAGAGCAATTTTCAGAGGTTACCAAAAACAGCATCAAAAAGGTCAAGAAACTTTCAAGAGGCAAATTGTAATAAAGATAAAAGGTTTATTCTTCTTAGGACCCTTTTCAAAGCCACAGCTACCCAGCTTTGAAAAGGAAAGACCTGCTTGATTTCCACAAACAACACATTTTATACAGTTTTCCTTGAGAAGCCGTAAACCCCTCCTTTTCCTCAGGAGGTCAAATTGTCCTTTGTTCTTGAAAAGTCAAAAGGTCTTCATTTACTTCCCTCGGAAGGGGGCATGGGACTTTATTTTATTAGTAAACGACCCCCTGTATTCTCCTGACTAACTTACTTCTCGGGCCCTAGGTGTCTATCTTCCTGGCCCATCTGGTTTTATTACGTTTGTTCTTTCCTGTCCCCCTTCAGCTGCTAGAAACCCTCACAGAAACACATGATTAAATGAAATTAACAGTTTGGAAACAAATTAATATAAGTAATACTGAATTTTTCCGTAACAGTTTCCTCCTCTTTATCATTCTCTGATAAACTATATATAAAAATTCAGCCTTGTTTTTCTAATTTTAATCCAACCCATTATACTATTAAATCTTAAGAATAGAATTAATTCAAGTCTTTACATCACAGTTATACTCTTCATGTCTGATTTTCGTATAGCTGATCATTTTACTTGGACTTGATTAAAATTTAGAAGGAAAAAAACTTAGGCTGTTTTCGTAAGGATAGGCCCTTAATTATTTAGCAAGCAAATAAATATTTATATGAAGCCGGACTAAATCATAAACACTGTCATTGCATTCCTAACATTAAATCAGACCCTCAGTAAATAGTATAGGTTCTAGTAGGAAAAATATACCTTAACTCAATTAAAGCATTTCGCTGTAACTTCCGCTACTTGTATCGTCTGCATAATTTTGTTCAGCCTTGGGTTAGCCTGTCATTTTCCAATTGAACAGTTTCCTATTCACCCATGAATAACAAAATAACACATACAATCCTAATTCCTACTATTAAGCCCTTTCCATTAATCACCTTGATTTTCCTAACCATTTTTGTTCACTTCTATTTTAATTTAGTAAGCTCTATTTTAATGCCCTTTTTAATTAAATCTTCCCAGAAGTTTTATCATTTTATCCATTCTTCTAACCAATGTAGTTATTCAAAAACCGTCTTTTTTTTGTTACACATCAATTAATAGATTTTCTACTTTTCCTGAAAACAATTGAACCAATCAAATTATTAGATCTATATCAATACTAAGCCCTAGTTTGACTCAATCAAATAAAATCATCAAAATCATCACAAAAACAGATTCCTTTGCTAGACTCAAATCATTAGTTGGTGCACATCCTCCTCCAGGTGTGATGATCATCTCGTTCGTCCCACAGACATTCCATCTTCACCATTTTGACACTTTGCGCGCCGTAGCGATGGTCTTTCCCTCGTTGGTGAGGGAGGCTTGTTACTAGCACTAGCCTTTGATCCCTCACTTTATGATCTGATGGTTGATTTGAGGCTTGTCGGTGTAGTCTAAGGTTAGAGATGCTTGGACCCAGGTCTAACACTCTCCAATCATTTTCAAATCCTTACAAGATTTTCCCTTAGATCACGATCGCACCCCCACTGGAATGAGTCATCCGCTGTCACCTGAGAATGGAGACCTTAAGTGATTTTGTTAGTGACCGCTTGTCTTGTCGTCCTTTTTGGTGTGACCTGTGGAATTTTTAACCTGAAACATATCACCGGATAATTTATTGCTCATTGAAACACCCAGGGTCCTTTTGTCCCCTGAAAAAAAAAAAAACTCAACCCACTTTGCTTATGCTAACAAGACAATATGCATTTGGAACAGAATCAGCTCTGTTTGATGCACTCCATCCTGCTATCCTGCGAAATAATTTTTTTTTTTAAGTTAGGCGCTGCGCAGGGTAAGGCACTGTTTCTTTCTGCCACAATAATAACCCAGACCAGGATATTTAGCCAAATGCATCCATAGCCATTATTTTATTGGGCGTTCTGCCCTGATCTGCTGCGGCCTTCGCTGCCGCATCTGCATTGGCGTTTCCTGTTGAAACAATCCTTGTTATTTGCACACTTGCAGACAGATTATTATCCATCCTCCCCTCGATGCAAGACACACTTACAGACATTATTACCATCCTCCTCTTGATAAATTAGATCTCATCTTTTTTATCAATTTAACATACTAAGATTCTCTTACATTTATCAGACGACACATTTACATTCTTATCAGTTCTTGCTTTCCCTCGGAAATCAAACCCATGACCTTGTTGTTACAAGTGCCAATACTGTTTGAAAAACAGGAAAAAAACTGCAATATTTGTTCATATTTGTTTGGTAACATTTGTTTGGATAAAGTTTGCTTAACCCAAACGTTGTCCTTCAGACATCTTTCTCTGCCTCTGAAACGAAAATATTACTTTATCTTCTTCTCACAGCGCAACCTGTTTTTTCCCGGCCTGTTGTTGGTTTCGGAATTCAGTCATCTACAAACATCTCTCAAAATAGTTGTCCTAAACTAGCACATACTGTACAAAACATGAATTAACATTCACACTCATTCATAGTCCCTGACTATGAACCGTTCATATTCCTATCTTTTCTCTAAAAAGATTTAAATGACATTTTAACCTTACATTTTCCCTGTATCTTCTATCTAATGTTTTATGGCCTCTCAAACCAGTTTCAAAGCATGTCTGTTCATTATTCATTTGATTTTAGAAAAGTCAGCTGTGTTGCTTTGGTTCATAATCATTATCTTGCTTCAGTTTGCCTTGGCTGACTGATAACAGAAATGCAGAGTACCCATCCCCTTCCTTCACTCAGACAGTCTCTCTCTCTTTCTCTCTTGAACAAACTAATAATATTTTCAATCAGCCTCCTAAGACTGTATTTTAGACAAAATGTAAATTCCTCACACTAAACTTTGACCATTGTTATTCAGACTTTTGAGTTGTCTTCATCTTAAGCCACCACCATGCCTTTGTCGTACACTGACATCTATGCATTTTCCTTGCCCTTAAGGCAACTAACATCATATAATTGCATTCACCTGTGGTCTGTATGTTAATGACGTTGAGACACCCCATTTTCTGATAAGGTTCCCTGTGTCTCACACCGGCCCCATTCTACAATTGTCTACCATTTGCTCATTGAATCCCAATGGTGAAGAAACAGAATAACTTCACTTCTTTTATCTCTATGATAATTAAGCCATTTTGGAGGATTCATTCTAAAGTATATTTGGGAGTGGACTCTGGGTCGATGCAGACTGAACTGTATTACAGTCCTCTGACTCCCCTCTCTGATGCCCTTTGCCCAAAGTGGCATCACATCCACTCCCATCGCACAGATTACACCTCCGCAGCCTGGTGGGCAAGTGCCCAGTGGCGGTGAAAACCCTGGCTTGGGTTGTCCCCTAGGGCTATAGAAGATCGTACCCATCATGGGGAAGACACCTCATGCACACCGGTATAGCTCCATCCAATTGGGCAGAATTATCAAAGAGACTCTTCTAAAATTTGATAGTATGATATACAAACTTTTCCCTTTGGGTGTTGGTGAGAAGACATTCAAGAATCATCACAGTCAGTAGGAGTATCCTAAAACAATAACAACAGTAATCACTTGAATCCATTAACCATCTTAAAATCAGCAACCTAACTGCTTAGACTATACTCAGTGAATTTAGATCAACCGTACATTCAGTGTACTTCATCTGTAGTCAGAGCCATGGTGGAGACTAAATTAGACAAAGTTGTTACTGGTCCTAAAATAAAGACTTCTTTAAAGTCATTCAGTTTTACTTTTAAAACATTTAAAATACAGGTTGCCCTCTGACTGGCAATGATTTATTTTAACATCTCTGTGTCTACTGTCTATGATTTTCAACTGAGCTTATTATCACCTATGACACAGGCTCAGATATCAGCTTTTAGCTGACATTGAATGAGAGAGTGAGACTGTTGAGGCATTCAGGGCTGGCACCTTTTGCACTTTCATAAACTTCTAGCTTCAGAATTTATCTATCATCTTTTAACTCTAGCTCAGCTCAAAGCATCTTTTCCATAAATTACATGTATTTTCAATACAAGCATATTTTTTTTATAGTTTTCTTTTGCCCATACAGGGAATTTAGACATTACAAATTTCCACTCAGATTGAGTCTCTGTGTCACATGGCCGCACACATACACATTCAGATAAGCCAATTGTTTCAGCCAAATCACAAGCTTATCTTCCTAAATCAACGCATCAGCTTCTAGTTCTCTCCTGGTCAACGCTAACAAGCTTTTGTTTAAAACAAATGCCTTTGTCATGTATTTTACATTTAGCAACTGTTAATCCTGTAACACTGCTTTTGCTTAACTTATTTATTTGTATAAAAATAATAATGTTTCAAATTTCATCTAAATTTTTGTTGTCAGGTTCTCAATTACGATAATTTAATACCCGACTTCAATGTTTTCTCTAGGAGTTTATCAATCTGCTTCTATGATTAATACTAACTTTTTAGGCTGCGCTCTCTGCTTGTGATACATTTTATTATCACTATAAATCGTTCGTTAGATTTGTCTCTCTATATCATCTAAAACCTTATCAAAGCGTTTCATTCAAAACTCAATCATCCTTTTATTTACCGGTACCTTTAAAATACTTTACAACTCATTTAGTCTTATCTGTAATTTTACATCAACCGGTGCTTTTTATAATTATTTCCTTTCAAAAGGAATTCCTTGCACTTAAATCTTTCAATCTTCTTACAACTTTCAAAAGTTCTATCTATCAACTTTCTTTTCACTTTCCTTAGTTCCTTCTCAGAACAGAACTTCAATATTGTCATTTAAATACTGTTGTACTTTCAAACCCACATCAATACACCTACCGAGTGGGCATTTACAGTCACTGCAAAATGACCCCCGCTGACCGCAATAAAACACTCTCTGTTATCCTGCCTATTGTTTGGTCACGTGAGCTTTCAAAACACCTCCAGCTTACTTCACACCCCCGAAGCAGTGTGTCCTATTCAGGAAAAGCAAACAGAGCCACTGACAGTTCTCTGCATTTTCCCCCCACTGTCCCAGCTGCAAATACAATTACAATAGCCGAATCATAGTCTTCATCATATTAACCTTAATCTACTTTCTAACTCATATTAACACAGAATTGTCTTCAAATTTGTATCATTTTGGCACTTTCTTTGTTTTGAGCCAGTCAAGTTATTGTTTATCTTTCCAATCAGAATCAAACTTTTATAAAAACATCATATCCGACATTGTTCATTATTGATTTTCCATAATCTTTAGACATAGCTGTCTACATTTTACTAATTTTGTATTATCATCAACACTAATTACAGAACAATCTCTGTTCCATACTCCCAGTATAGCTGGACCTTCAGTCCCTCCTCAGTTATTAGACACAGACATCGTCTACAATCATAAATACCAGGATATATGCATTCGTTTTTTATTTTTATAAAACTATAGTTTACAATTCCTTTTATAATAAATGAAGGTTGATATTTAATCCATCTTTTCACTACCCCCACTATAGACCCTTTAGGTTCAAAAACACAATGGTTATCAAACTAAACTAAACATCATCTGCAAATCTCTTTAAAGTGAGGGTTTCAGAGCTGAGCTGTTTACAGCATTTTGCTCTTTTCTGTCTCACTATCATGACTGTTCAGTTACTCTTCATACAGTATAAAGAAATTTAGCATGTCATCAATTTCATTAACACTGGTTTGAAGGCTTAATCTTCTATCAAATTGTTACTCTGCAGATTCAACTTAGTACTATCATTATTCCTCATTCCCACTTATCTCTACTGTTTCACAGAAACCACAAGATACTCATATCTCAGTCCCTAAATTACACAGACAGCTATCATAGCCGCTTGCACCTTCAACTCTTGTTATAAAAAAAATATGGCAATCTATTCTTCAATACCCTTGTTTTCATAACATTGATACAATAAAGCACATTCATATCATCATTTCAATCATTATTTTATCACTAAAATATAGAATTTTCCCCATTCTGCTTGATAAAACTTTTCATACCTTTTCAACTTTTCATACCTTTTCAACTTAATTTGACTTAACAGGCGTTCATAAATGGTTCCATGAATTTTGTCTTTCTCTTACATGCCAGTTCCTTACCAATACTTTCTCTACATACACATAATGTATTATAGACTTCTATAATTCAATGTTAGGCTGCATAGATTAGGTCAGCCGGAACTGGGAACACTTCCCTTAAATCCTGATGTACTCGTTACATCATCATAAGAAGAATGGCATCTACGCTAATTTTAGTGTCTTTGTTTATCCCGAGGTTTTCCCGCAGCCTACCGGATCCAGGCCGTATCCAGATCTGACTAGGAGCTTTGCCTGGACCCGATGACAACGCAGTGCTGAAGTGCCAACTAGCCTCTCCCTATGGAGGATACCTTTCCCACTCTACAGATAAAACGTTGTGATTCCGGTTCGCGTACCCACCCCGAAGTGATAAAATAAAACAAAATTCTGTATCAAATTACAGTTACTGTAAATCCGGCCTCTAGTTCATAAACGCCAGAGGAGAACTGGCCCCCGACTGAGCCTGGGTTCTCCCAAGGTTTTTTTTTTCTCCATTAGGTCACCTGATGGAGTTTTAGGACACCAGTAGGTCACTTGATGGAGTTTTTCGGTTCCTTGCCACTGTTGCCTTTGGCTTGCTCAGTTGGGGATATTCAAATTAATTAACCAAGCATTAATACCATTGATCAGCCCTACCAAACGTGGATGTTTTTTCACTAAGAAACAAACATTATGTTATTTGATTGATATTGTGAAGCTGCTTTGATGCAATTTATATTGTGAAAAGCGCTATATAAATACACTTGACTTGACTTGACTCTAACCATCTATTATCTTTCTCTCAACACTAGTAGTGTTCCTGACTTCTTGCTCCCTACATGTACATACCATCTTTCTACATTCTGATTCTTTTCATTCGGCTTCGATCCAACAACTCACTGTTTGTAAATTCTATCAGAAATTTTATTTTCATAAAATATAGGTTTCTACTATATTTCTTCTCAATCTTTCCCTACATGCCAGTTCCTTCTGTATCCTTTCCTTTCTTTCTACATCCTCAGTTCTACATACCAATTCTTTCTTCATATTCAGTCCTACATGCTAATTCTTTCTTCATATTCTTATTCATTTTGCTTCGATCCAACAATCTATAGTCTGCTCAGATTCTTTATACGCATTACGAACCACAATAACTGCTAAAAAATTCATCATTCACAACATTGCTCAAAACACACAAAGATTTACTAGCAGATTCTTCAGAAAGTAAATCAGTGTTTGTGTGTGTGTGTGTGTGTGTGTGTGTGTGTGTGTGTGTGTGTGTGTGTGTGTGTGTGTGTGTGTGTGTGTGTGTGTGTGCGTATGCGTGCGTGTGTGTGCGTGTGTGTGTGTGTTAGTAAAAATAATTTCACTTCCCTGTCTTTGCGTACACTCGCTTTCCGCTCAGAACCAATCTGACTTCGAATTCGGGCATGCACTGTTCCAATGCCCGTCTCTCTTGTACAGTCTGCATACGGTACAGTCTCTGACCGTATGGTTGTTTGTAGCACACACAAAGCACCGCCATTTCTTTTCCTTCTTTTGTTTAGTTTAAGGCTGGTTTGTTTCACGTTGCACAGCTGAGGCCTGTTTTGCTGCTTCTGCCGCTGCTCGCGCTTGTGCGTCTCGTGCTGCTTTTCGTGCTGGTCTTCGGACCGGAGAGCAGTCGAGATCGTGGTCCAGTTTCAGGGCTCTGAGTACAAAGACAATTTCGGTTTCATTTTGGAAAACTGTTGTGTAAAAGTTACCTAGCTTACTGTTAGATGACTGATGACTTAGATGACTTAGATTTTGGCTGAATCTCCTCTCTTGGATTTTTTTTTCTTTCAACGCGCGTCAACAATCTGTCAAACGTCTTCAACAGACCCGGTTCTGTCACCTTGGACCGACAAGGGTAGCAAATTTGCTCTGTAATTACGGTTTACTCAATCTTTTCGCGCACCCAATCAATCAAGCATGCACAAGAATTAATTTCAAGCGCGGTTCTTCCGTCCGCTGTTTTACATAGAATTAACTCAAGCGCTTTTACTAGAATTAATTAAGTTACAATCAAAGATTTTTGTAAATCAATACTTCAGTCATGTCTCTTCCGGACACTGGGTGTCTCTTCCTGTACACCTACGAGCAATTATGGTACTTCCATTCCCACCTACAGGAGCTTAGTTTTTTGTAGAGACCGGTCTGTTTTTTTTTTTCAGATCAATCTCTCCCTCAAAAAAAAAACGTACTCTGCTCGTACCAAAGAGACAAACTCAGCCAATATGGTTCATGTTCACTCACAATTATCAATTTACACTTAACATCAATAGAACAATTAGCAGTTTCTTACCCAGAGATGCTTTTTCTTTTCTGTAATTGCCACTGATTCTTTTTGATCCTAGTGGGATTTCTTCCTCTGGTCCTGAGTGCGGGAATTGTCTCTCTCTCCCTTAATCTGTTGAGTTCTATCTCTAACCGTCGAGGTATAAGACTTGCACTTCCATCAAATCCGCTCAGGACCAGGAGAAGAAGATTCCGCACGGGATCCCACTTCTGACACCACTTGTAAGAGCAATTTTCAGAGGTTACCAAAAAACAGCATCAAAAAGGTCAAGAAACTTTCAAGAGGCAAATTGTAATGAATCTTCCACCAGACTCGTAGATCAGTTGGGAGCCAATTCGAGCATTGTTCCACCTGTTTATGTACGTTTTACACAGCTGGAGCTAGGAAATCTGAAACAGTTGACACATGCTGACCTTGAGTTGGCTCAAGACAAAGATCCAGTCATTGGACCGGTAAAGATAGCTGTGGAGCAAGGAAATGTACTTACAACTGGTGCAAGTGCTAACCCGCGAATGATTCTATTGCAGAGACAAGGTCCTAAGCTGGTCAGCCAGGATAAGCTGCTGTACAGAGTGTTCATCAGTCCCTGTGGTAAAGAGAAAAACAGCTTGTTTTACCTGAACAGTTCCATCAACAAGTAATGCATTCATTACATGATGATGCGGGACATCTAGGAATCGAGCGGACTACAGAGCTGCTGAAGGACAGATTCTACTGGCCACAAATGACTTCTGAGATTGAGAAGTATGTTAAAAACTGTGGAAGATGCATAGCCAGAAAGACATTGCCTCAGAAACATGCTCCTCTGAGTAACATCACTAGTAGTGGGCCAATGGAACTTATGTGTATTGATTTCCTGTCAATAGAACCAGATTCCAAAGGTGTTGCTAATATCCTGGTTGTTACTGACCATTTTACATGCTATGCCCAAGCCTAACGGTCAAAGACCAGAAAGCAGTGACTGTTGCAAAGATTCTCTGGGACAAGTTCTTTGTGTATTACGGACTTCCAGCCCGTATACATTCAGATCAAGGGAGAGACTTTGAGAGTCGACTTATAAAAGAACTTCTGGGAATGCTGGGTATTAAGAAATCAAGGACGACACTTTACCACCCGGAGATCCACAACCTGAACGATTTAATAGGACACTACTCTCCATGCTGGGAACTTTGGATGCTGCAGAAAAGTAAAAATGGAGCCAGCATTTTAGTACATGCATACAATTGTACTAAAAATGAGGCTACAGGGTACTCACCTTACTTTCTTTTGTTTGGAAGAGAAGCCCGCTTGCCAATTCATGTGTGCGTACCAGAGGTATGTTGAAGACCTAAAGGCAGATCTTCAGAAAGCCTACAGACTAGCTTCTGAATCTGCATTAAAGAATCATCAGAGAAATGAACGTCTCTATGATCAAAAGGTGAACTATCAAAGCATAAGGCCTGGAGACCGTGTGCTTATTCGAAATCTCAGTTTCACAGGAAAGCACAAACTGGAGGATAAGTGGAATTCGGGCCCGTAAATTGTTCTTGAAAAGCTTTACAATTTGCCTGTGTACAGACTCAAATCAGAGAAAGGAACTGGAGGAGTCAGGACAATGCACAGAGATAATCTCTTACCTATTGGAGAATCCGTGAGAATGCCAAAACCTGATAGGAGACAAGAAGTTCCTCAAAGGCCAGTAACTATGTCTAGAGCTACAAAAGAGCACAAAGAAATATTGAGAGAGGAAAGAGAATTGGAAACTCCTGTAACCACTGATAATTCCTCAGGAGGTGAAGATGAAAGCTATGGGTACTATAGTCCAGATAGGTCTAGACAATGGACACAGTTAATTCCTGATCTCCAGCACAAGCTTGAAGTTAAAGAGGATGAAGTAACTGCCCACACAGACAGTGAATCTCAATGTTCTGGAGAAGAGGAAGTGGTGGAGGAAACCTGTGAAAACGAGGATTCCAGAGAGAATGTGCACCCGATTGTAGACTCAGTGGTGGAGGAAGAATCTTCAGAAGGAGGAGTAAATAGCTCTGATAATGCATCAGACTTGGAGGCCGAACCCATGGAGCATCGTCCCAAAAGGAAGGTGAAACCTGTCTCTAAGTTAAGCTACGATGAACTAGGCCTACCTAGTGAGAGACCTGTAACAGTTGTGCACAGAGGAATAGTTATTCATCTGACAGATTCCTCAAAGATTGAACTTTGCCCTTCAAAAAAATATCGAGCTTTACCTAAATGTGCCAGGTGTACTAGGATATGTCCTAACTCTGAGAATAGACTCATTATTCATATTTAAAGTCTGTATACTCATGGGGACATGAGAATTTCAGAAGGAGGAGGATGTATCCCTGGGTTAATTTTGGGTTACTTTTCTACATGATTATTCTTTATTATTATTTCTATTTTATTTATTTGTTTATTTTAAATGGTATGCAGAAATGAGTGCTTGGTGACGAGCGTTTATTATTGAATCAAAGTGTACCTGTTCAGAAAATGTTCATGTCAGTAAGTTGTGTTTGGTTTAACGTTATTGGCTAAAAGCAGCTTGATCCCACCTCATATCCGTTATGGCAACTGTGATTGGCCATTGTTAATGTCACAAGTGAGGGTCAGAGGTAGGGGGAGAAGGAAAGAGAATGTGGATGCTGTCGGCATGATAACAGAGCGCGCTGGGTTTTGTGTTAGATATAGTCAGAACTGCATTGTTTAAGTGTTAAGCTGTATAGTATTCTGTTGTGAGGTCAACACGATCACACAGTGAAGTCTACACGACGCGATTCGGAAGAACTGTTAGTTTAATGCTTGATCGCGATTCGCAGTGAATCGGACTATTCATGTTACTGGTGGAAAAAACTTTACTCAAGTTTATCCCTTAAATCGGCGAATGTGCGAGTATCAAAGGTGATCTAAGCGATTGCCAAGAACTGTTAGTGCATCGATTGAGAGTGACAGAGCCGCTGAGGAGGAATCCAGATAGC
This sequence comes from Meda fulgida, assembly GCA_030578275.1. NCBI lineage: Eukaryota > Metazoa > Chordata > Actinopteri > Cypriniformes > Leuciscidae > Meda > Meda fulgida. The sequence continues at coordinate 15,398,147 of CM060624.1, read as the reverse complement.
GCTCCTAATCCCCGAGTGGTTAGGAGTTCCTCTGGCGTTTGGAGTTTGCTAACTGATGACAGCTTCACATGGATGGATCTGATGGGTGACGGAAATCATTAACTCTTGCCACTTACACTCAGGTACACTTTGTTTATTTTATTTTGTGCTCTTATAGAGCGAAACGGCCATTTTACGTTTCAATGCACTCAAGCAACGTTTCAGGCCTGCAACGTTTCAGGGTGTGTGTGCGCGCACGTGTGTGTGGGCCCACAATAAGTTGTGTTTTTTCAATTGGTGAATGATATAATGCTCTAGTACTCTGTGATTCATTGAGTATATTATTACAGGGTTACAGTTTGTGAAACGGAGGTTTGTTTACATGCTTTATTTCTGCACTGAGTTTTCATAGATCCCAGAATTACACTGGTATATTGGTTTACACTAAGTGAAGGAAAATTTGTACTTTGTGTAAAATAAGGAAATGTTAATTTAAAGAGTGATTCATTAGATAGCCCTTTTTTGATGGAAGTTTAAAAGGTTAACCATTTAAGTGCCTGTTGTTGTGGACTGGAGAGTCAATCAAACACTGTTTTTTGAAAATACCAGTTTATTCAGAAGTTGGTTGAACATATTTTATTCATATCTAATTTAATTCGGTTTTGTTAATTCTTTTTCCCCCCCCCCTTTTAAATTAATCCATTGTATATTTCAGTTTTATAGTGTGGTCACTTTAATAGAACAGATAGGTAGCTGTAATTGGTTAAAAGTGATATTGCAGAGATCTGAGTTACACTTTGTAAAAAGTAGTGTAGAACCAAGGGTCACAGATTGATTATAGGATCACGTTGAGAGACAAATAAACTAATCTGGGTTCAAGCGTCCAACATTCCAAAAGGGTAGATACACCTAAGACAGTAGGGGGCGCTACATGAAATTGTGTCTCTGACAGATGCTGTGTGGAATGGAAACGGATAACTCTCATCACTGTGTCAACTTCTCTCGCTCACTTATATACTCCCAGGTCATATTTGTGTTGACGTTTTTTTCCTCTTATTCTCTGCTGAGCACCTCTTGGTGCTTAATAGAGTCGCTGTAATTTTAATATAAAGTTTAATTCTACTGATCAAAGAAGGACAGATCGATCATAGGAGGACAACTCATTTAGATGTCAGGAGAACGAAGGGTGATGAATTTTACATCTGCATTAATATGCATGAGATTCAGTTGATAAATTAGCGTAAGTTATGCATTACTATATGCCATAAATTAGTTTTCATTAGAACTCCCATTTATCGGTTTTGCTGAATTATCAATTAAATGGAATTAGGTATTTGTTAGCATAGCTAATAAATTAACATTAAGTGTAGTTGGTTAAAAAAAATACATTACATTAAAATAATATTGTAGGTTTAGTACAAGGTAAGCAGGAATAAATTAAAATGATTCATTTTTTACATCCCTGCAGCTTTATTGTGCAGCTAGCACTCCCGCCTTTATAACTCTTGTTCTGCAGGCGAAAAACTATCCTTGACCTCCTCTTTTGTTTCATCAAGGAGAAGCCACGTAGCCTTTCTGTATTGCACTCATGTTTTTCCCACCAATGAGCTTCAATGGTTTTTACTTATTTTTCCCTCTCCAGTCCCCTTTTGTTCTTTACGGAAAATGGATGCACTTGTGCAAACGACAGGACTACAAGGTCATTGATTGTTCTTCATGACTGTATGATCCTTTAAAAGAAATGTGTGTGGACCTTCAATGACTCATTGTTTAAAACCTGGACAGTCTTTTGTATTGTGTCCTGTTCACGTGGTTATGTAAATATGCCACATAGCAGCTTAGGTCGTTGTGTTTGTCATTGCATTTTCTAAATGTGTTTGGCACCTTAGAGTCCAGATGTTTTGACCATTCAATTATTCATTTGGTAGTTGATTTTATGTGACATCTTACAGTTTATCAGAATGGGTTACCTGGCTATTAAGTCCGTGACCTTGACATTGAGGAGCTACTGTCACTGTTCCATGACTATCTTACACTAAAAAGTACTGTGCCAGTACCATGGTTCAGTGATTTATCTGCTGGTAGTATTATGGTACTTTGATTTATACGATGCTACAGTTATCATTTACTACCTTCAGGTTCCAAACTGTCATTGTTTTACCATGTAGGTCTACTTGTCACAAAAAAAAGTTGTATTATTATAATAATAATAATGTCAATGTCAATGTCACCTTTATTTATATAGCACTATTAAAACAACACAAGTTGACCAATGTGCTTTACATTCTCACTGAAAAATAGAAAAATAAACATACTACAATAGTAATAGAATAAAAATAAAATAAAAACATTTAAGACGAATGTCTTACGATCTGACGAAACAGATATGTCTTAAGTTGTACTTTAAAAACATGTACAGAGTCAGCATCCCTAACATATGATGGCAAACTATTCCAAAGTCTTGGCGCTACTACTGCAAAAGCCCGATCCCCGTTTTGGCTTAACTTAGTCCGTGGAATTTTCAGCAACTTTTGAGTTGATGATCTCAAGGTTCTTCCTGATTGATACTCTATTAACAGAGCTGATAAATAAGTCGGTGTAAGGTCATGGAGTGATTTATACACCAATAAAAGAAGTTTAAAATCAATTCTATATTGTACAGGAAGCCAATGTAGAGCGATCAAAGATGAATCTCCTCAACCACCTTATTATAGGACATATCCAAAAATAATATCAACATGGTAATTTCTAATTTAAGTATTGCTAAAATAATTACCGGCATTGCTAAGAGGCTTTAGGTCTCAAAATAACAATGTTTATTGTTCAAAGAAAATCTAAGGGTAATTAAATATATAAATATAATTATAAATATAATCAAATATATAATGTATAGCTAAAAAGAGTGGAGTCAGCATGTTGCTTTAATCTATATTAATTAGAATTATTTATTTATTTATTTATTTCAGGGATTGACAATAAGGACTCCATGTTGGCCGGGGCCAGTGTGAAAGGCACTCGGGACAGTTGACGGAGTTGTCACACACTCGAAGCATATGCACGGAAAGGTAGGGTTGGTTATCGCTTGATTTTGAATCGATTCCTAATTTCGATTCCAATAAGGGAAAAAAAACAGATATCATTCACATTTATTCTAAGTCTTATTGCAAAACATTTCATTGTAGCTGAATACTATGAACAAAAATCAACAGGCTAAAGAACAGTTACAGAAGGAACATTTGCCTATGGTTTAAAAATACCTTAGCAAAAACAACTAGCCGAACCTTATATACATTTATTATAGTACTTTGGAAGTGTGTGCAGCATGGAAAACAGTAAGTGGGTCTTCTTGCGCTTGAATGGTTAAAATCATATTGAAATGCACACAAAGGAATCGATAATTAATTTTATAAAAAGAATCCAGTTCCTGACCATAAGTATCCAATTCAAGAATTGGAATCGATTTTTCGATTCCCAAAGGAAAAATTATTTCAAAATGCCCATCTTGGCGAGTATCCTCTTAAAAAGGTGGAGTAAGTGGTTGCTGAGAAACACTCTTGATATTTGAAATCAACCCAAACAAACACACCCCACCCTTTAATGCTCCACCTTCAAACTGCATGAACACGCAATGATGAACATTGTTTTACCAACAAAAAAAAAAAAGTTGCATTATGTTAGGTCTCAAATGAACAATGTTTTACCGGCCTGACTGAGCCAGTAGAATAAATTCTTATAGCATTGAGCCCTGTATTTATTTGTTTGTCTGCTGTTTTTTTTATTTGTGTTGCATTGCATGTCTCTCTGGTCATTGTTTTTGTGTTGCATTTTTAAAAATAATTTAATTTAATAATTCAATGAAATGTTTAAAAAAATCTAGACTTGATATGTATGAGTTGCAGCACCTGTTGATACTTTTGAAACTCAGGTGATAGAGATGTTAGAAGGCCTCTGGCCTGTATTTGGCCTGATGACATACATGAATATTTATCACAACGCTGGTCTCCTCTATCTCTAACTCTGATATATGACACTGGTGGAAAGCTGATAGATTATGTGTGCTGCATTACTAATTTATAGTTCTAAACTGAAGGCTTTAGTCCTGGGTTTCCTGTCTTATTTCCAGAAGCTAAATAATGAATTTCCTCTCCTTTTTTGTGCAACTCGTTGTTTCATTGCCATGTTGCTGTCACTCAGCTCAGCACTACTGCAGATGAATTTGCTGACCCCATCCTGTGGCCTTTTAAAGAAGCACCTACTCTCTGCTGATTGTGACTGCAAGCATTTGGGCTCCATTATGATCTTGTTTTTCCATCTGTTATTTTCAGACATACACCATCATCATGTAAATTTGAGCTCCTCTTGATCCACTACCTTTGCCAAGTCAACACAGCGAGCTACACATGAGAGCTGGATCACCATTACTCTTGCCCATGCAATCACTTCCATTTCTCTCTGTTTCCTCACTTGGGATCTTCACAGCTGTTAGCTGGGCTACAGCCAACCATTGCAGCAGTTAGGGTTGCATTGAACGCTGTGCTTGTGTTAAGTAGTGACGGTGGATCTTAAGCAAGGCAGTCTTTATCATATAAAGAACTTTTGTGGTGACTGTGCCAAATGATCTGTAGCAAACACCCCAGAGATGCCCTTCCATAGCCTTACCTTTCTTACTGCAGAGAGAAAGTGAGATTACATCATGTTAAAGGCCCCCTGAAATCAAAATGTACATGTTCTTACCTTTCGTATGAATATGTTAGCTTTAAGGTTATGAATAAGCTGGTGTGTTCCAAAACAATGACAAATTCGCATTTAGGAGATATAAACATTCAAAACTTCTCAAAACACAAGTCTCTCACTTCCTCTAAAATGGATCACGGATTTTTATGACATCACCGCAGACTTTAGCTTCTCATCACATCTTCTTTCCAATCAAATGCTCTCTAGAATCTAAAGCGTCCCGCCTCCTATGCTATAAATACCACCTGGCCAAAGCGTCCATTGACACATCATGGAGCAATATGGTTTGGAGATGTGTGTTTGGTGGCTCAAACGCTCGAGTTTTATTCCATTTTCCAACTGTATGTTGGTTAAGAATAAATAAAGGCTAGAATTTATTCACACCTCTACTATTGAATCCAACGAATCATCAGCGCTCGGATTTGCTTCCATGGTGCTGTCAAGTACCACTTGCAGTCTGTGAGGTAAACTTAACGCTACTGGCTATTTAAAAAGGGGGAGGAGCCATTCAATATATCTCCCCTTAGCTTCAGTGGAAATTACGTCAACCCATTATACAAAGCTCCGCGTTCCAAGGCACATCAGTAGGCCTTTAAAGAATGTATGTTCAATTAAATAGACAAGCATAAGCAGCTTAGAGCTAAACATAGTTTTTGAACATCATAAGTTAATAAACCATTGTAACTTTAAAATGTGAAGATTAAGATCCACAGTGTCAGCCCCTTCCTTTAAATTCTCTTTAAAACTGTGTGTGATGCACTTGGGTGGGTTTAAAATTTCTGAGGGAAAATTAATTTTGAATGACTAATATAGAGATGTTGGTAACACTTTATAATAACTGCACGCTATTAATCAGTAGTTATGCATTAGTAAACAGTTAATTCATCATTTATATAGCATTAATAGACATTAATAAGCAGTTTAAAAACACAGCTGTAAATGCTTTATTCTTAAATTTATAAGCATATATATAATATTTAATAATTGTATTTTCATAATTTATTAATGATCAATGTATCATTTATAAATAAAGTATGGCATTATTTAGAAACCAATTATTTAGTAGTTGTCAGTGGTTCATAAGATCAAAATACAATTATTAAACACATAATAGATATGCTTATAAATCAAGAATAAAGCATTTATAGCTGTATTTATAAACTGCTTATTACTGTCTATTAATACCTTATAAATGAATTAACTGTTTACTAATGCATAACTAATGATTCATAGTGTGCAGTTATTATAAAGTGTTACCCAACCATTTTTTCCTTTGCTTTTTCTTAATATCTTCTTTTATGTTCCAAAGAAAAAAGAAAGACATACAACTTTGGAATGGCATGGGGGTGAATAAACGATGACAGAATTTTCATAAAGAGATAAATAAAAAAAATCTCATTAGACCAGGGATGTAATTAAAAAAAAAAAAATTACAAAAAAAAAACTTTGCTTTTTCTTAATATCTTCTATTATGTTCCAAAGATGAAAGTAAGTCGTACAGTTTTGGAATGAATGACATGAGGGTGAATAAATGATGACAGAATTTTCATAAAGAGATGAAAAAAAAAACTCATTACACCAAGGATATAATTCAGCAGAATATTTGCTTTTTCTTCTCATCATGCTTTTAATTCTTGGCCTGCTTCTAGTTATATTTGCACGTTTTCTTTGGGAGATGGCTGATTACAGCTTATCCATTGACTTCATATTATGCATTACCTCCCATTTTCATTTGATTTAGCCACTCTTTAATGGATTTCATAGATTTTAATGGAATTGCCAGATAATTTACACTTTGACTGAGGCAAAAAAATGCCTCTGATATCATTATAACTCTGTTCAGAATGCTCTGCTCTCCCAACATGTGGATGGAGCCCACTGGAATGTGTCCCTGTTGGCAACTGTAATGATGAGAAATGCGCTCATTTTATTTGCACAGGTTGTTTGATTATATACGTTTTGCACGCTCGCTTTCTCTTTGTACAAAATATGTAGTTGGGCGGCATTTATCTTTTAATACATACTTGGTGTCTCACTGTCCTGAACAAATGCAGCTTTGTTTAATAATTTTGGCCAATAAAAACAGAAAAACATAAGAAGTATGCTGTTCATGAGTGGGTTGGGTATTGTAAACAGATTGCTATTAACATTTAAAGTGTTACTCTTGTTTTTCTGGGTCATGGAGGGATGGAAACACTGGAGTCTGAACCCTGGTGTGCAGTACAAAATCACCATATGTTGTATGGAGTAATAACAGTGAACCTGCTTTTTGCTGCTTGTTCAACTTACTTAAGTAAAATGAGCTAAACCAACACAATTGCTATAAATTTTGTCTTAACTTAATTTTATTGTCTTAGATCAATTTAAATATATTTGAAATTGAAGTTTACTTAATCCATTTGTGTTGGGACTACATGAACATTGTTCATGTATCACTCAATGTATCACTCATCATCACTCAATGAGCAACTTACTGTATCTGTGAAAACTGTATATACAGTAAATTGTCTTTAAGGGGATTAATACTCCATAAACAGAATTGTCTTCACGCAAGTAACACTTCTGCTGTTGACAGGTTTGTTGATGATTATGGCAGCGTTTTAGCTTTGTCACGTCGCTCGTTCCCTGTGTAAACGGGGTAATTAACTCTATTGTATAACACAGTGGTGTTCAATTTGCCAAAGGAATGAGTTTTGTGTAGCACTCAATGCCAGTGGAAATTGGTGCAATCCTGTTCGCACTGCCTTTGGCTGTAAACCATCGATCTTGCAGTCTTATCTCAGGTCTCAGGTCATTATGATTGATCGGGTGATTTTGATCAAGAGGGCAATTGGTCTTGCTGTCACGCAGTGCAGTTGCCAATACATTTATTGCTGACTTTATGAAGCCTATTAATGCCATTTAACCAGTCAATAAATTGTACTGTTTACTGCTCTATGGATTTACTGAGAGTTTAATGTGTCTTAAAGAGCGCAATACATCTTGAAAGTTAATATGTGTGGCATAATGTGAACATGTTAAATTACTAATGAATTTAAAGTGAAAGCTGTAATTACCAAGAATTAAACAATATAATCTTAATGACGATTGAATGATAATTCCACATTTATGAAAACATTGCTACTGTAGTTTTAAAGTTAATAAAGTACACATTAAACAAGTATACATTTTAGCTATGTTGGTAAAGATAGTAAATTTAGTTTCAAAAGTCAGAGGACAGATGAAAGATGAGCGTTCTGTTCCACTGATAGCAAAGAGGATGGTCAGAAGTCAGGATCAGTGAGATGAAGGTAATGTGTGGTGTCTGAAGATATGACAGAAGTGACTCAATACAAGCCTTTGAACCGATCTGAAACCTGACTCAGAAAGAGCTGATGGTGCAGAAATCTACAGACCTCAAAAGGCTGTCCCCAGAATGCTCTTAAAGGCAAGAGGTATAATAATCGAGCAGATTTTAGAGATTGTTAATGGCAGTCAGATACTGTTTTAATTTATTTAAAAAAATCTACTATCATCAGCTCATGCTCTGGTAGTTGGATGTACGGTACCTAAAGTGTCATATTAGCTTTACTGTAATTTGCAGATTGTTTAAAGCCTTTTATTGATGACACTGCTATTCACTATAGTCAAGTTTCATTTAAGTTTTGAATGCACTATAAACTTACTCGTTTTTATTTATTATTCTTAAACACCACAAATGAAAGTAATGCAGTGGCAATGGATGTAGTGCATTGGGAAAGTTCTTGTGGGATCTGTAGTCACACACAGAGGTGCAAGTCGGATCCGTGTAAATTTGTGCAGTGAAGGATTGTGCTGGAAATGTCATTCAGAAGGATGTTGGCTCTCTCAGTCTCACATCTGAAAAGGTCTCTCTAAGTAGTATAAAAAAGATAGCCTTTTAAGGCTTTTTAGCTCAGCACATCTGCTGCCCACACATTTAAACTGAATGACTGATGCTTTTTAAAGGAGAGCAATTGCAATTGTGTGTATGCTAATGCTATTAAAAACTAAGCTGAACTGTGTCCCGGATCTAAGTATATGGAGCCAGAGGGGAAGACGGGCTGACTGAAATGCTGTTTTCCATGCTGGCTGTTGGAATGAAAGTACAAATGTTATTGCAGACATTTTAGCTGTCATCATTTTTTTATGGGACTTCTGGCATACTCTTTTCAACATAATATGCTTTGGGACACACTTATTTTAATAATTTTAATAATAATTTTCTTGAGCAAAAAAAAAAAAAAGTGATGCATTTACCAATAAGGCCACTGGCTCTTTTGATTTAAATGTGAGAATTTAATTTCCTACAGCTGCCATATTAACCTCTGAGGTTCCTCCCATTATAGTGACCTGTCTCCTGATCCATCTGCTCCACTTCACTAATTGCACATTTACTCTGCACAAGTGTCTGCTTATCAATACTTAAAGCTCTCGGTCCTCTGAATCAGCCATGATTCACGTGAGAGGTTCAGTGGTTCAGTTGCATCTGAGGTGTATGACTGTACATCAAGGTTAATTAGCCCTCTGCAATGTCTTATCCCCATCAAAGGCAGATAGGGAATGTGGGTAATAAAAAGAGCCATTAGAATAACTGTGGCTCATTAGACCATTGTGAAAGTAAATGGGCATCTAATTAAGGGATGTTTATCAGCTAATGAACAGCTGATGATCATGGCTAAATAAAAACAGATACATTGCAACTCAATGTGATTGCATGCACAATAAAAACATTATAATATTGCTGGGTAGTTATTATTGATATTTTAAATTATTGATATTATTATCTCTTTGTCATGATTCTGGCATCATGTCCCTGATTTTCTTAGTCTTGTGGCAGGATCATGGCAGAACCATGTTTTGTGTACAAGCGCATGGCCTGTTGTTTGGGCCATGTGCTTGTTGTCTCGTTACTATACCCCGCCCCCTTGTTATCCTCGTCTTGTCATTATTACCTAGTCTGTGTCACCTGTTCTCGTCTTGTCATTACCTAGTCTGTCACCTGTCGTGTCATGATTAGTCCTCTTATTTAATCCCCTTGTGTTTGCTGTCTTGTGTCGGTTCATTGCCAAACGTTACTTGTGAGTATCCTGTAAAAGTCTTGTCATTGAAAGTCTAGTCATTGTTAGTGTCTCTCGTAGTGTTGTTTATTTTCTAGTATTTTGTCAGTTTCATTGTCTAGTTAGTCTCCATATAGTCCTGTCTTGTTTTGCCCCCTCGTGGGTTTTGTTTTCCTGTTTTGTACAAATAAATCCTGTGTTATCTGCATCTGCTGTCTGCGCTTGGGTTCTCATCCGCCACCCCGTGACACTCTTGGCTGCATCAGTAGAGCTGCAGACATGCTATAATGTACATGCAGCGTTCTGTGATGATACTCTCAAAGATGTTAAGAATAAATGATGATGCTTAAAAGTATGAATTAAAAAAAATGATTTGTAAGCCCTTGCTGACTTACATGTGCCTAAATAATCAGCTATGGCAGGAGAACAATTACTGTTTGCTCCTCTGAATCCTTATTTCATGGAATATCATCTTGAGTCATGGCTCTGATCTGCTTGTATCAATTCCCTGGGCAGAGCTTGTTATAGAGTCTTACACCATGGAGAAACACAGAAAGCTCAGTGCTTGCGTGGGGAGTGGGAAGAAGCAGTCAGTGAAGGAGAAAATGAGCTATGATTTCCAATACTATGAGATGAGAAGAGGTGTGCTGTTACCTTAGCAATCAAACATATGATTTCCTGGCAACCACCCATGAAATGGGCAAGGCGCATATATTCTTTAGAAATTGTAAAAAGGTAACACTTTACAATAAGGTTTACAATAACACTTTACAATAAGGTTTGTTGACATTAGTTATCTATATTGGTTACCAAGACCTAACAAAGAACAATACTTCTGCAGAATTTATTAATCGTAGTCAATGGTAATTTCAACATTTACTAAAAAAAAATTTAAAATCCAAAGTTGCATTTGTTAACATTAGTTAATGCAATGTGAACTATCATGAACAAACAATGAACAATTAGATTTATATTAACTAATGTTAACAAAGATTAATAATGCAACGAATATATTTAGGGCCCAAGCCTTGAAAAGGCGAAGGCCCTATTGTTTTCCTTAGGATTATTTATTATTATTATTATTAGGGCCCAAGCCTTGAAAAGGCGAAGGCCCTATTGTTTTCCTTAGGATTATTTATTATTAGGGCCCAAGCCTTGAAAAGGCGAAGGCCCTATTGTTTTCCTTAGGATTATTTATTATTATTATTATTATTATTATTATTATTATTATTATTATTATTATTTTACTACCTTTTGAGCACTTTTGGGGCCCTTAATTTGCTCGAAAACTCCTGAAACTTTGCACACGGGTCAGAACCCGCGGCCATCAGGGCCGGGTTGAAGATGGTACCCGGGCGTGGCAGGGGGGCTCGACAGCGCCCCCTGGAACGGGATTTGAAAACATGTCCGTATATCAAACACGCTTGCATGAATTAATCTGAAAATCGGTACACATATAGATCTCATCGTTTCATATATCCTTCGCACTCTTACTTTTTACGCCAGCCCAACAGGAAGTCGGCTATTATGGGTTGTTTGGAAACTCATGCTCAGGAATTTTATATACTCCTCCTAGAGAATTCACCCGATCGTCACCAAACTCGGTGTGCATGAAGTCAAGACATTGAGGATGAAAAATTGCCAGGGGATTTTTGATATCTCGAACGGTTTGGCCGTGGCGAGGAAACGAAATTATGGCGAATAATGGAAACAGGAAGTGTGTTATAACTTCTGCATACATTGACTGATCTTGATGAAACTTCAGCAGTGTGTTCGCTGTAAGAGGCCGATCACATGGATGTGACTATTGTGAGTCAAAGTTATAGCGCCACCAACTGGCAGCAGGAAGTGTGTCACTTTCAAAATGCTTTGAAATCACCCTCTTATTTTTACCCGATTTGCTTCAAACTTTATGTGTATAATGTAAACACACGGCAGATTTAGACCTGTGAAAGGATTATTGATATCTTAGATACTGTGGCCGTGGCAACGCATCAAACTTTAAGATTCTTTTTTGATGCTTTTGAGACTCTTAGCATACTTGAAATTGCATGAAACTCGATAGACACATCACATTTATTAGCCAGTAGACATGTGCAAAGTTTCAGAAACGGGCGTGTTGCCGGGGCTCAGTAGCGCCACCTTTTGACAAAAGAGGGGGATTTAGGTCTATACTTTTATCAACAATCTTAAAACTCAGTATGTATAATGTTCATATCGAGCTGGACATCTTTCTAATTTACACTTATTAGCTCAGACCAACAGGAAGTCAGATATTTTGGTTTGAATGTGGATGTTTTGGAGAATTTTCTCTTCCTCTCTCTCTGACCCTACGTCTCTCCGTGTGTTTGAGGGGAGGGGGGTTTGTCTGCTGAGTGAGAATGCTTTTATTTTAGTTTTTCAAGGTTTTGGGGCCCTTAACGTGCTCGAAAACTCTTGAAACTTTGTACACAGGTCAGAACCCGCGGCCATCAAGGCCGGGCCGAAGATGGTACCCGGGCGTGGCAGGGGGGCTCGACAGCGCCCCCTGGAACGGGATTCGAACACTTGTCCATATATTAAACATGCTTACATGTAATAATATGAAACTCGGTACACTTATAGGTCTCATCGGGTCGAACAACTTTCGTGCTCTAAGTTTTACTACAGCTCAACAGGAAGTCAGCTATTATGGGTTGTTTGGAAAATGCATGCTTTAATTTTTGATATACTTCTCCTAGAGAATTAATACAAACACCACGAAACTCGGTCAGCGTGAAGTCAAGACATTGAGGATGCTAAATTGCGAACGGATTTTTGATATCTCGAACGGTTTGGCCGTGGCGAGGAAATGAATTTATGACTAAAAAAGGACACATAAAGTGTGTTATAACTTAGTTAATTTTACCTACAGTTACAAAACTCTGCGTGTATATTGTTCTCGTCAAGCCGAACAACTTTCTAATTTATTGTCATTAGCTCAGACCAACAGAAAGTCAGATATTGTAGTTTGAATGTGGATTCTGAGAATTTTCTCTCCCTCTCTCTGACAGAGAGAATGCACCCTGCCATTCTGTATGTGTGTGTGTGTGTCTGTGTGAGGAGGGGGAGGGGGAGGGGGTATCTTCGGGTGATAGTTTAAACAAAGTCATTCATAGGGCCATACTGCCCTCTTGTGTCCAAAATTGTATTTATACGCACTTTTATTCATTTATTACCTGTATTACGCACACACACAGTTCGATCGCACCCGCGCCTCTCTCTCTCTCTCTCTCTCTCTCTCTCTCTCTCTCTCTCTCACACACACACACACACACACACACACACACACACACACACAGTTCGATCGCTCCCGCGCCTCTCTCTCTGTCTCATGCACACACACAGTTTGATCGCGCCCGCGCCTCTCTCTCTCACACACACACACACAGTTCGATCGCGCCCGCGCCTCTCTCTCTCTCTCTCTCTCTCTCTCTCTCTCTCTCTCTCTCTCTCTCTCTCTCTCTCTCTCTCTCTCTCTCTCTCTCTCTCTCATGTGCTATATTAGATCAATATGTTTTCCTTAAAAATTTTATTCTCTCTCCCACACACACACACAGTTCGATCGCGCCCCTTTCACACACACGCACACACACACACACACACACACACAAACAAACACACACACACACAGTTCGATCGCGCCCGCGCCTCCGTCTCTCTCTCTCTAATGTGCTATTTTAGATCAATGTTTTCCTTAAAAATTTTATGCACTCTACATTTATTCTCATCAGATTTATAAATTATTGTATAAAATAATACTACCATTAAAAAAATACATTTGATTTTCTATTTTAATCAATGTAGAATGTGTAACTTAAAAATAAACAGATTAGTGCTCTGTTTGAGGACAAGAAATTAAAACCAATGCAATATGATGAATGTCCAAAAGATGGCACTCACAGACTGTTTTTAAACGAGGTTGGATAAATATTTTTTGCTTTTAAACTGTGTGTGTGGGTGTTGGTGTGTGTGGGTGAGATTTTGGTTGGGGGACAGTTGTAGGTTACAGTTTGAGTTTATAGTTTGACAAAAGCACTTTGTGTTTTATTGTGAGTGTACATAAATATAAGTAAACACTTTGCAGTTTGAATTTACGTCCTCGATCAACAAAATGACGGAGTATGTTTTTATGTGTAACAGTTCAATCGCACCCACACGTCACCAACACACACACACCAAACACACACACACACACATACACACACACACACACACACACACACACACACACACACACACACACACACACACACACACACACACACACACACACACACACACACACACACACACATATTGGAACGTGAGTGAAGTACAAAGCCTATAATAAAGAATAGTTTAGCATCCAAATACATCACAAATGTTGAAACAGTTTGATTCTAATGACAGAGTTACATGAGCCTAACACCACTTACTTTCACTTTCGCTTTACATTATTTCGGTTACTTCTTATTTATAGTTTTTTTAAATTCTTGTTCTGTTCTGAATATCATTACATTTAAACAATTGCTTGTGGAATATTTTGAGTGTATCATCAAATCAGAATACTTATCTCGGTTTCCCTAGTTATTTATTTTTATTTTTTCATCTTACTAAACAGGTAAGGCAAGTAATATTCTCTGTGTCTTTATATATGTATATCTATCTATCTATCTATCTATCTATCTATCTATCTATCTATCTATCTATCTATATATATATATATATATATATATGAATATATATATATATATGAATTATAAATAACTTATATCTGTATAAAATTAACATTTCCTAATAATCCAGACCAATCAGAGCGCACTATTCCTACAACATCATCAGTGCTGAAGCGGAACTACCAGAGCCGTTCGGCAGATAGCGAGCAGATGCAGCATGTGTGTTGTATCGAGGCAGGGTCAGGCCAGGGGAATCCATTTGCAGCTTTTTATTAAGAATGGTCAAGACAGGCAGGGAGAACAATGGCAAACAGGGCAGAACAGAAAAGGCAGAGACAAACCAGGTTGAGAGGCAAAGGACAAAGACCTCCAGATAAATACTGGGCTTCTGGATTTACACATTTAAGTGCTGCAAAACATATTGACCTAAAAATTATTCTAAATTTAAATGATCTCATATATGTGGCTATTGTGGTTCACGATCATAGGCCCTGTCCCCAAATGGCACACTTCGAATGAATATGAATTTTTGGTCTTGTGTACTTATTTCATGTGTCTGTTAAATCAATGAGACCATAGGCTGTCTCATTTTTCATTTTAGGTTTCAGAAGGTTGCTCACGCATACTTTGTGGTTGATATGTGCCCTCGATGTGCACTTTTGCAGAGGCCACACTGATGCAAGCTCTACAGCACACTTCTTTTCAACAGTCAAAGCGGGGTTACGTTTTTGCACGTCGTGCACAATAACCCTAAAGGCACCGGGGTGGCGGTGCCACCGGCTTGGGCCCGCAATCGCTGCTCGCAGCTATATTTATTATTATTATTATTATTTTACTACCTTTTGGGCACTTTTGGGGGCCTTAACGTGCTCAAAAACTCTTGAAACTTTGCACACGGGTCAGAACCCGCGGCCATCAGGGCCGGGTTGAAGATGGTACCCGGGCGTGGCAGGGGGGCTCGACAGCGCCCCCTGGAACGGGATTTGAAAACATGTCCGTATATCAAACACGCTTGCATGAATTAATCTGAAAATCGGTACACATATAGATCTCATCGTTTCATATATCCTTTGCACTCTTACTTTTTACGCCAGCCCAACAGGAAGTCGGCTGTTATGGGTTGTTTGGAAACTCATGTTCAGGAATTCGATATACTCCTCCTAGGGAATTCACCCGATCGTCACCAAACTCGGTGTGCATGAAGTCAAGACATTGAGGATGAAAAATTGCCAGGGGATTTTTGATATCTCGAACGGTTTGGCCGTGGCGAGGAAACGAATTTATGGCGAATAATGGAAACAGGAAGTGTGTTATAACTTCTGCATACATTGACTGATCTTGATGAAACTTCAGCAGTGTGTTCGCTGTAAGAGGCCGATCACATGGATGTGACTATTGTGAGTCAAAGTTATAGCGCCACCAACTGGCAGCAGGAAGTGTGTCACTTTCAAAATGCTTTGAAATCACCCTCTTATTTTTACCCGATTTGCTTCAAACTTTATGTGTATAATGTAAACACACGGCAGATTTAGACCTGTGAAAGGATTATTGATATCTCAGATACTGTTGCCGTGGTAACGCATCAAACTTTAAGATTCTTTTTTGATGCTTTTGAGACCCTTAGCATACTTGAAATTGCATGAATCTCGACAGACACATCACATTTATTAGCCAGTAGACATGTGCAAAGTTTCAGAAACGGGCGTGGTGCCGGGGCTCAGTAGCGCCACCTTTTGACAAAAGAGGGGGAGTTAGGTCTATACTTTTATCTACAATCTTAAAACTCAGTATGTATAATGTTCATATCGAGCTGGACAACTTTCTAATTTACACTTATTAGCTCAGACCAACTGGAAGTCAGATATTTTGGTTTGAATGTGGATGTTTTGGAGAATTTTCTCTTCCTCTCTCTCTGACCCTACGTCTCTCCGTGTGTTTGAGGGGAGGGGGGTTTGTCTGCTGAGTGAGAATACTTTTATTTTAGTTTTTCAAGGTTTTGGGGCCCTTAACGTGCTCGAAAACTCTTGAAACTTTGCACACGGGTCAGAACCCGCGGCCATCAGGGCCGGGCTGAAGATGGTACCCGGGCGTGGCAGGGGGGCTCGACAGCGCCCCCTGGAACGGGATTCGAACACTTGTCCATATATCAAACATGCTTGCTTGTAATAATATGAAACTCGGTACACTTATAGATCTCATCGGGCCGAACAACTTTCGTGCTCTAAGTTTTACGACAGCTCAACAGGAAGTCAGCTATTATGGGTTGTTTGGAAAATGCATGATTTTATTTTTGATATACTTCTCCTAGAGAATTAATCCAAACACCACGAAACTCGGTCAGCGTGAAGTCAAGACATTGAGGATGCTAAATTGCGAACGGATTTTTGATATCTCAAACGGTTTGGCCGTGGCGAGGAAATGAATTTATGACTAAAAAAGGACACATAAAGTGTGTTATAACTTAGTTAATTTTACCTACAGTTACAAAACT
Organism: Meda fulgida; assembly: GCA_030578275.1. NCBI lineage: Eukaryota > Metazoa > Chordata > Actinopteri > Cypriniformes > Leuciscidae > Meda > Meda fulgida. The sequence continues at coordinate 15,381,210 of CM060624.1, read as the reverse complement.
CTGCGTGTATATTGTTCTCGTCAAGCCGAACAACTTTCTAATTTATTGTCATTAGCTCAGACCAACAGAAAGTCAGATATTGTAGTTTGAATGTGGATTCTGAGAATTTTCTCTCCCTCTCTCTGACAGAGAGAATGCACCCTGGCATTCTGTATGTGTGTGTGTCTGTGTGAGGAGGGGGAGGGGGAGGGGGTACCTTCGGGTGATAGTTTAACCCCAAAGTCATTCATGGGGCCATACTGCCCTCTTGTGTCCAAAATTGTATTTATACGCACTTTTATTCATTTATTACCTGTATTACACACACACACACAGTTCGATCGCACCCGCGCCTCTCTCTCTCTCTCTCTCTCACACACACACACACAAACACACACACACACACACACACACACACACACACACACACACACACACACACACACACACACACACACACAGTTCGATCGCTCCCGCGCCTCTCTCTCTGTCTCACGCACACACACAGTTTGATCGCGCCCGCGCCTCTCTCTCTCCCACACACGCACACACACACACACAGTTCGATCGCGCCCGCGCCTCTCTCACACACACACTCACACACACACACACAGTTCGATCGCGCCCGCGCCTCTCTCTCTCTCTCTCTCTCTCTCTCTCTCTCTCTCTGTCTCTCTCTCTCTCTCTCTCTCTCTGTCTCTCCCTCTCTGTCTCTCTCTCTCTCTCTCTCTCTCTCTCCAATGTGCTATATTAGATCAATATGTTTTCCTTAAAAATTTTATTCTCTCTCCCACACACACAAGCACACACACACACACACAGTTCAATCGCGCCCGCTCCTCCGTCTCTCTCTCTTTAATGTGCTATATTAGATCAATGTTTTCCTTAAAAAAAATTTGCACACTACATTTATTCTCATCAGATTTATAAATTATTGTATAAAATAATACTACCATTAAAAAAAACACATTTGATTTTCTATTTTAATCAATGTAGAATGTGTAACTTAAAAATAAACAGATCAGTGCTCTGTTTGAGGACAAGAAATTAAAACCAATGCAATATGATGAATGTCCAAAAGATGGCACTCACAGACTGTTTTTAAACGAGGTTGGATAAATATTTTTTGCTTTTAAACTGTGTGTGTGGGTGTTGGTGTGTGTGGGTGAGATTTTGGTTGGGGGACAGTTGTAGGTTACAGTTTGAGTTTATAGTTTGACAAAAGCACTTTGTGTTTTATTGTGAGTGTACATACATATAAATAAACACTTTGCAGTTTGAATTTACGTCCTCGATGAACAAAATGACGGAGTATGTTTTTATGTGTAACAGTTCAATGGCACCCACACCTCAACCACACACACACACCAAACACACACACACACACACACACACACACACATACACACACACACACTCACACACATATTGGAACGTGAGTGAAGTACAAAGCCTATAATAAAGAAAAAATTAGCATCCAAATACATCAGAAATGTTGAAACAGTTTGATTCTAATGAGAGAGTTACGTGAGCCCAACACCACTTACTTTGACTTTCGCTTTAGATTATTTCGGTTACTTCTTGTTTATAGTTTTTTAAAATTCTTGTTCTGTTCTGAATATCATTACATTTAAACGATTGCTTGTGTAATATTTTGAGTGTATCATCAAATCAGAATAATTATCTCGGTTTCCCTAGTTATTTATTTTTATTTTTTCATTTTACTAAACAGGTAAGGCAAGTAATATTCTCTGTGTCTTTATATATGTATATCTATCTATCTATCTATCTATCTATCTATCTATATATCTATATATATATATATATGAATTATAAATAACTTATTTCTGTATAAAATAAAAATTCCCGAATAATCCAGACCAATCAGAGCGCACTATTCCTACAACATCATCAGTGCTGAAGCGGAACTAACAGAGCCGTTCGGCAGATAGCGAGCAGATGCAGCATATGTGTTGTATCGAGGCAGGGTCAGGCCAGGGGAATCCATTTGCAGCTTTTTATTAAGAATGGTCAAGACAGGCAGGGTGAACAATGGCAAACAGGGCAGAACAGAAAAAGCAGAGACAAACTTGGTTGACAGGCAAAGGACAAAGACCTCCAGATAAATACTGGGCTTCTGGATTTACACATTTAAGTGCTGCAAAACATATTGACCTAAAAATTATTCTAATTTTAAATGATCTCATATATGTGGCTATTGTGGTTCACGATCATAGGCCCTGTCCCCAAATGGCACACTTCATATGAATTTTCGGTCTTGTGTACTTATTTCATGTGTCTGTTAAATCAATGAGACCATAGGCTGTCTCATTTTTCAATTTGGGTTTCAGAAGGTTCCTCACGCATACTTTGTGGTTGATATGTGCCCTGGATACGCACTTTTGCAGAGGCCACACTGATGCAAGCTCTACAGCACACTTCTTTTCAACAGTCAAAGCGGGGTTACGTTTTTGCACGTCGTGCACAATAACCCTAAAGGCACCGGGGTGGCGGTGCCACCGGCTTGGGCCCGCAATCGCTGCTCGCAGCTATATTTTATTATTATTATTATTATTATTTTACTACCTTTTGGGCACTTTTGGGGCCCTTAACGTGCTCGAAAACTCTTGAAACTTTGCACACGGGTCAGAACCCGCGGCCATCAAGGCCGGGCTGAAGATGGTACCCTGGCGTGGCATGGGGGCTCGACAGCGCCCCCTGGAACGGGATTCGAAAACATGTCCGTATATCAAACACGCTTGCATGAATTAATCTGAAAATCGGTACACATATAGATCTCATCGTTTCATATATCCTTTGCACTCTTACTTTTTACGCCAGCCCAACAGGAAGTCGGCTATTATGGGTTGTTTTGAAACTCGTGCTCAGGAATTTGATATACTCCTCCTAGGGAATTCACCCGATCGTCACCAAACTCGGTGTGCATGAAGTCAAGACATTGAGGATGAAAAATTTCCAGGGGATTTTTGATATCTCGAACGGTTTGGCCGTGGCGAGGAAACGAAATTATGGCGAATAATGGAAACAGGAAGTGTGTTATAACTTCTGCATACATTGACTGATCTTGATGAAACTTCAGCAGTGTGTTCGC